>PITA01004899.1:12784-88100 GCA_004023965.1 Spilogale gracilis | reverse complement strand
CATCCATGTTGATGGTGGATATTCATCTTTTCTGATGTCTGAGTAATATTCCATTAAGAAACCACATTCTTGACAGAAGTTATAAAATTCCTCAATCCAGGACTCTTTAAAAGTGCCTCATGGACAAACTACTGGAATGCTTGTTCCCTGGCCACTCCCTTGGCAATTCTGGTTCTGTTGATCTGCACAGATGCCCCATTTTTCACAGGAAGTGCAAGTGTGGCCATAACAATGGTTATTGTTTTCTGAGTTCATTAAGAAGATTTAACTGAACTAACTCTCATAACTAAAGTTAATGTAGATATATCTGTCAGTGCCTGGAATAAATTCATAATTCTTACACCTCAAAAAAAAATTATAACCCTCCACGAATGAATGTTAGCAGGGATAATGGAAGACTCCAAGGTGCTCATAGGATTTTTCTGTAATGCTTCTGTGAAGGGCTTTGAAAGGTACAATGTTATGAGGGCCAAGCTGGCTCTGTGGCTGCCCCTGGGAAACTGGAATCACACAGAAGTATGGTCCTGTGAACCAGGCGTTAGCCGCCCAGAGACCAGCTGACAAATAATTCTCAATGGCTATGTGAAAAAGGCTAATTTCTGGGGAGTAAGGTTGAGTTCACTGAATAGGGAGAGAGAAACAGAGCAGGAATGTACAGGTGTGTGAGACAAATCTGAGAGAAGTGGTAGACATAGAAGACAGGGAAAGCTAAGCTGCAATGCAGAGAGAGGACCAAAGCCAACAGCTGGCTCATGAAGACAGAGCTGGAGCCTGAGTGCAGGGCGGCCAGATACGGAGAGAGAAGGTGTGCGGCAGGGAAAGAATGGGTGAACTCTGCAGACACAGATTGTGATTGCTGTTTCAGATTTCATGAATGGCTGACTCACACTATGTCAATGTAAATTGAATGAGAAGTCCCGATACTTGCTGAACCTCGGTGGTGAAGTGCAAATGGGACGATGGATGAAGGAGAAATAGGAAAGGAGTCAAGGCCCATTAAGATGCCACCTTTTGTTGTTTATATATATATATATATATATATATATATATATATATATATAAATGCATATATATATGCAGAAAGGTACTTAATTCTTCCTTCAAAACTGCAAGAGAGAATGGGACCTACTCAACGAGAGGATTAATTTTTTTCTTTCCTAGTGCCTTAGCTAGGACCACATTTTCTGGGTACAATACAAAATTCTGGAAGACACTGGTATCATATTTGGCTGAGTAACTCTCTTTCCTCTTAGCACATTTCTTGCTTTCTCCTAGCGCTCTGTGTCTATAACAACCTTACATCATATAGCACCCATCAGAATCATTTGACTGTAATTGACCCAGAGACTCCTTTTCTTTTTGAGGACCAACCAGATATTCTTACAACCTGGGAAGGGTCAACTGCAATGAGGCTCTCTTTATAAACAAAGTAGATTAACCACTCTTATATCACAAACACACACTCAGAAATCATAAGCACTGAGAAGACATATGTATAATATCACAGCTTATGTAAGGCTTTTAAACTTTTCCTGAGTCAATACCTTTATGCTCAAATGATTTTCATCCCTCTTTGTGTTTGTCCAAATTGGAACTGACGCTTAACATTTACACTGTCTTTTATAGAGTCAAAGCACTTAGCCAACTTTAGCAGATCTGGTTAAGTTGCTTCCAATTCTGAATACTATGGCTCATCATGATTAGGTACATCTGTAAAAAAGAGTAAATCAAGAGTAGAAGCATATTTCTTGGATTTTGTTGACTGGCTGCTAGAATGATGGGCATGATGTAATAATAGTATGGGTAATGGCTAGCATTTATGTGCCAAGCACTGCGCTAAGCATGTTATAAGGATTATCTCATCTTTTCTTCCCAATCATGATATGAGTTAGATAGGACAGCTATTTCCATTTTTCAGAGGAAGGACACGAGTTTCAGAAATGATGAACATGTTGGTTGCCCACATCAAGGAACTGGAAGACCCGGGATTCAAACCCAGGCTGTTGGACTTCGTTTAGCACCTACACTTTTCCCTATGACTGCCTGTGGCTCCACCCTCGGGGTGTGGAAATGGGCTTTAGGAAGAATAGCCCTCTGACTTGCACTCATATCTCAGAACCAGCCTGCACGGGGCCACGTACAAGTGGTAGTGAAGGATATCAGACTCTTTCCGTCTTTCCTACCTTTGGTAATTTTATCCATTTTCTCTGAATACCAAAACTATTCCTTTTCTCATATTGAATGGTATTCTCAAAATTGCTTTAATAAAAGGAGCAATGGCTTTTCAATGTATGTTTTGGAGAAGAGGCTCCTGGAGGTGGTAAATATTTGTGCATGTGTAGGGGCCGAATAAGATCAGTGGCCACACAGTTCAGAAGCCATCAGTGTACAGCTGCAGAAGTGAGACCACCCGGACCAGGAAGCCTTGGATGACTAAGAAGGGGGCCTGGGTCGAGTGACTTCCTGAATGGAAGGGCAAGGGGAACAGTCTGTTATGGGGGTTGGATGTGGTGGGGTTAGCCTTTTCAGTCTCTTGGTTAATCATTACCATGATGACTATAATGCATGATGCATTATAAACTGACTACAGTGGTTTTGAAAAAGACTTTGTCATATGTGACTGTACTTTTTAATTCTCTTTCCTCCAGGGGAGGGCTTAAGGAGGAGGGCACAGATGTAGTGAAGTCTACCATTACTTGGAAGTTGCTTTTAACAAGGATGATTTATATAAAATCTTTAAATGAACTAATAACCCTTTCCAAATGATTCCTGGAATTTTTTCTAATTTGCCTTCTTTAGAGTTTGATTCTATTACAATATTTAATTCCTTCCTCGAATGGAAGAGTGCTCCATCACTGTGAACTTCTGTATGTTTTTAGATGTCATCTTTTCTTTCCAGTTGAGCCTATTTTATTATTTTGTCTTTTGGTTTCCTTTAAAAGGGTTATTTCCTACCTCTCTTTGCTCGGTTGTTTGAGATTATCAGTTAAGTACTGGGTATTCAGAGTAGAGCCCTATAAATTTAGGATTTCTAGATTAGTTCATGAATAGTAAGTTTCTATAAGTCCACCAAGGTCTAGTGTCCTAAGGTACAAGAGAAAACTCTGTCCCTCCCAGATTTAGAGACAGAGCTCATGACTGATGCATCCAAAATTTACCACAGTTGATACCTGATAAATATTTACTAAATTGAGAGCAAGTTTGGGATAAATATCACTAATATCAGTATGAGCACAGTGGGTAAATTGGACATTATAGAAAAAAAAGATGAAATGCTGGACTTTTGGCATTATATTTATTTATTTACTTAAGACAGAAAAAGTGGCTAAAATATGCAATAGAATAGAGAAACAAGAATAGTGAAGCCTCAGAAGTAGTGATAAAGTAGAACACATAGAGAACATTTTGGTTATTGTACCTGGTCTCAAAATATGTACAGTGTAAAGGAAAGCCACTTTTTATAATGGGAAAAGATTATATGAGAGTAATTATCAAAACAAGAATAGAGGAATAGAGTTCTCATCATGGATCCCTTTAGAGATTATTATTAGTAGTATATGTAATATTATTATTAATATTATTTTATAGTATTTTGAAGCTTATGCTTTGTACTTAGAAAAAAATATCCTTGGTCTACTCCATCTTGTGATGGAGGAAAAGGTTTAGGTTTCCATGGAAAGGCAAATGGAGAGCATGAGTTTGACAAGGTCTTCAAGGCTACAGCATTGGGCCCTCCACTGGTGGGAGGTGTTGGCTTACATGACATCTGATAAGGCAAAAAGGTAATTAACCAATAAGAGACAAGGTGTTACTGAAAAGTGGAGTTGGCGCACCTGATTACTAATTAATCAGGCGTGAGAGCACCTTGTAGATGCATTCACTATTTAATTATAGCAGCCTCTCTTGGCAAAGGAGCATATGTTCCCAGCTTAATCTACTGGTTTATACTGACATCAAATTGTCATTATCAGAAAGAATCAGGCCTTTTGATTACTTCCACTAATTTATTGAACACTTAAAATTAATGAACCCCAGGCCTTTTAAATGTGCTCAGTTGGTTCAGAAGATGGAGGAGAAAGGGGGGTGGAAGAAAGCCTTCATTAAAAGGACAATTTGTTGGGATAAAGGTAAAGCAAAGACATTTCATGGGTGATCTGAACTCTATTGAAAAACACATGAATTCTAAAAGCTAAGCCTTCAAAATGATGGAGAGGAAATAGGATAGGAGGTGTGGTCTGCTGACCAGTGTTGGCCTCCAAAGAACATATGGCTAAAGGGCTTCCCCCTCTAATTATTTATGTGCCAATTCTTTTGGAGACCTCACTGGAATTAAGTTAATCAAATAAAAGCAATCAAAATTAAATGTTGGAAATCAACTGTTAGACTAACAAAGACCTCATTTTTTTTTTATTTTGAAAATTTAGTTAGGTTGGGAGGAATTTAGCATAAAGCCCTCTTTATCACATATGAATGTCTTCTGTATTCAGATGCTCTTTGCATCATGTCCAAGTTGTGGCTTTTTGCATTCAGTTTCAGGTGAAGGCCACGTTCAAGTGACTCTCCAGGTGAAAGAAGGTGTGCCCCCAACTGTTTCAGGTGAGTATTAACCCACCCACCAAATAGAAGTGCCTAGTACAGCAGAACGTCCTCAATAATAGTTCTATAAATTGCTTCCATCAAATTGTTTGTAAGGACGCAGACATCAGCCTGCGTCCTTACAAACAATTTGTTTGTATGTGCTATCATGCCTGATTGCTCCTTGTTGTGTCACTCTGGAGCTGAAATATATGTCTGCATTTCAAAGAAAGATATAAGAAGGTTGCTTTTCAAAACATAGGAAAGTAAGAATTAAAACATGTAAATAAGCACATTTCATAAATTACGAACCATATGAGCACACAGGAGTCCAGATTTGCAGATGGGCCATTAGGCCTGAACCAAATGGAAAGAAAAATTTTGGGTATCTCAAAACTTTAATTGTTCCCAGTAATTTCAGGACATCAGGGTAAACAAACCCTTCCCAAAAGTCAGATGGTTCTGTGAAATCTCTCTAACTCATAAAAGCCAAATTCTCAAAGACTCAAAGACTCCTAGGCACCTTCTAATGCATTTCATTGTTTGTTTTTGTTTATCCTGAGCCAATTTAACTATGCATTTGCATCAGGGACAAATCTTTTCCAATGCCAAGTTTTCCTTTGATTTGCAGTGGCATTTTTGTGTTATGTCAGAGCAGAGCCCCTACTAATCAGAAAATGATCTAACTGCTCCATTTAAATTAATACATAAATGAAGTAAAGTTACTAGACTAAAACTATAAATTATATGTACTGATGGCTACTACTTCATGCTTACTGGACTGGGAAGAATGTGGTTCTTTGTTTTCATAATTGTTTCTGCGCTACCATACCATTTTTTCTTTATGTCCCCTGCCCTTTCTCTCTCCTTTCCTTCAGGTGGCTCACGTTGCATTCTTTATTGAGAGCCTCTTGTGCAGATGCAAGAGGATACAATGATGAGCAATGATGTTTGACTCCATGGGGTCTTATAGTCACATAGGGATGTCAGTTAAATGACTAAATAATTAATGAACAGGTCTCTTTTAAAATAACTGCTACCAATAAAAGTATCTTGCAATTCTCTCTTCTCTGACAATTCTGTGTTGGTTGGGTCAGTTGGTTGTCCAGTTGTTTGGGTCAGTCGCCATTTGTAGAGAACATTATCTGTTGGGGGTAGTTCTCATGCAAGGTATCATTCTCAGAGGATACTGCACTATTTATGGGTGGCCATTCTGCATTCAAATGGTCAGGGTGCCATGCCACTCAGGACTTAGGAAGATTTTTACATTAAGGACTCTTTGGAAGAAATCCGTGGGAAGAAATCCCAGCCTCCTGAGCTTGTTAGCAGGTGTCAGTTTAACTGGAAGATGTTTCACTTGCCCTATCAATTACAACATGCTTAATAAATAGAAAGATTCATAGAGTTATAGAATATTAATAAGGGAAAGAACCTCATAGGCTATCTTATCTAATTGCCTCATTTTACAAATAAGGAAATGGAAGGCTAGAGATTATATCATTTACTTAGACCCACCTAGTCAGTGGTTGAACTTGGATGAGAGCTCAGGTTACCCAACTCAACCCGGTGTTCATTCTGCTATACCATATAAACTCTAAGATGTTTAAAGTACCTTTTTTGACATATATTAATTTATGTCTTAGATTAAAATTCATGGTATTAGTCAGCTTTCTTAGCTGATGTAATTTGCAACAGAAAACAATCCTAAACACAGGACTTACAGAATTTGTACATTACCATTTATCAGATAGAAATTTCACATACTGGTATACTTCTGAGACATTCCTTGATTCCCATGGTGTGGGGTATGTGCTAATGTCAAAATTTAAATGTGAGTGTGTATTTTGCTTAATCAAAAGTTCTATGAGAAATAGTAAAATTATTACAGTATCAAAAACTCTCTGACAAAACAACAACGGAACAGTGGAGTTCTAGCTATATGTGAACCCACCCAGAGATTCAATATGAGTATATAATGTAGATGAGACATTTTGGGTTAGGGTGTTTTGCTGCAGAGAGTCCTCTAGTTGACTCAATTGTAGGTGTATTCTGAGTGTACAAGATTGTGCTGGACACTGGAGAAATTGTACACAGGAAACTCCAGAACCAGAAGAAATTAGGGTATATACAGGCCAGTGCTGAGGAGAGATGGAGGAGGTGGTGGTGATGTAGATTGTTGTATGGATGCCTAGTGGGTTGGTGGTGAGGATTTATGCCCATTACCACCTATGGAAACCCAAGGGTCATCTTTGGCTCTTCCATCTTTGTTACCTATCACACCTGGGTCTCTGATTATTTCTTCAGCCTCATCACCTGCCTCCTTCCAGTTCTGTGGCTCAGCAACAAACTGCTTAGAGATTCTCCACTTAATCTCTTATTCATTGCCATAATTACTTATGATCATTCTTCTGTCTGGAGTGCAAACCCTCACCACAATCCCCTTCACCTTTATAGCTCCTAAGCCTTTAACATGGAGCTCAGATGTTCCCTCTCCAGGAAGGCCTCCCCTGGCAAGGTCTCACTTCCTCTCATTTTCGGGTACCATTAAAGAAAACTCCCTGTAGAGTTCTAGCCTCCCAATATTTTTTTATACAACTTACACAACATTGCTAGCTCCTTTCGGGCAAGAATGACATTTTATTCCTTTTTGTATCCTTACTTTTTAGGAGATTTTGGTAAAGAAGGCAGTCATTGTGTCTGCTTGTGAAATTGGTATAATGAATGTGATTCTGCCCTCGCTCCCCAATCATGTGAGATCCCATATCATTTGAGCTCTTGAAACTCAGAGAACATTGGGAGTCCTCTGTGAATCTTTTCATCCTCTTTTGAGAGACTCTCTCTGCCCTCCTTCTCTGTGTTAGGGATCAAACTCCAGAAATGAACATGTACGGGCAGTTCAACATGGTGTTGTGTGCAGTGGAGACTATACAGTTCCCCCTGGAAACTATTAAATTGATGGTATGATTCCTGATGAAGAGGCCAATGGGATGGTTAAAAGAAAATGCTATGTTATCATCAGTGGCAGAATCAATGAAAACCAGTTGAAACATATGAACTAGATATAAATTACTACAAGAGGTATCCAGATTATTATCACACATTAAGAGCTATGAGAAGATTATTCCTTTTGATTCTGTGAGTCCATTGCTAAGATTCTATTTTAAGAAAAAAATCATTGTTACTGGCAGATTTGTATAGAGATATTTAACACTGCATTACTTACAATTTTAAAGAGCGTGGAACCTAAATACCCAACATTAAGGAATGAGTAAATGACAGATCTTTTATATGATAGAGTATGATGTAGCCATTAAAATTATGTTGAAAAGAAGTTTTTATTTTTTATTTATTTTTTATTTATTTTATTTTTTATTTTTTGAAAAGAAGTTTTAACAATATTAGAAAATGCATATTAAAATGGCTAAGCTAAGTAGAAAAAGAAGTGAATATAAAATTGCATATTTGATGTAATCTCAATTATATCAAAATGCTGAGAAATTCTGGAAGGAAATGCAAATAAAAGGTTAATGGCAGTTATCTCTGAGTAGTGAGATTCTAGGCCATTATTATTATTATTTTTCTTTCTATATTTGCATTTTTCAAATGTTCCATGATAAACATATGTCATATTTACATCAAGCACAACACAAGTGTTTAATAACAAAAGTATAACATGTTTTCCCTGGAAGTGGAGGTAATTGCAGGATGAATACTTACTTGCTTTACACTGCTAAAATGATTTTTAGGTTATAAAATATCAAAAGGCAGCTACTCTGGGAGGTAAAAATATCATCAATATCCTAAAATAGGGATAGAATTTGCAAGTTATTATAGTGAATCATATTTTCATAGTTACTTTGCTGTTTTCCTTTTGTTTTGTAGCTTCTACCTCTGCACCTGAGTCAGCTTTTAAATGGTCCCATCCTGAAGCATGGACAGGCATTGAGGAGGGCTGGGGAGGATACAACCATACCATTCCAGGTCCTGGGGATGACGTCCTCATTTTACCCAGTGAGTAAAACAGTCCATGAATGAAATAATCACAGATAGACTGAACCAGGACGATCCAACTGGGGACTATTTGTCACTTATATATATGGTACAAGTAAAGAATGTGGGCAATCTTATTTGTGAACACTTTCCTCTACAACCTTGTCTTTTGAATTATTATAGGTAAAGAATATCATAATCCTATGAAATCCAGAAAAAATGAGCTCAGTTTACCTTCATTGAAGGTGGAGTAAGTAGTCACAAATAGTTAGAATAATCCACTAATGCGATATTCTTCTTATATGACAGAGAACAGATTTGTAGAAAATTCCCTTATGTTGGAAAGACAGACTGTTTAGAAAGAAGCAATTTGCAAGTGCGTTCTTTTCTTTTGCCTTTTGTGGATCTTTTAAATGTAGAACTTTTAAACTTTAAATAGAATCTCTCAAATATAGAAAAAAGGATGAATAAGTTCTTCTGTGGCCATGATTTTTCAAAGATGCTGGAAAAGGAATAAGTAAAACAGGAAAGAAAGAAAGAAGGAAAGAAAGAAAGAAAGAAAGAAAGAAAGAAGGAAGGAAGGAAGGAAGGAAGGAAGGAAGGAAGGAAGGAAAGAAAGAAGGAAAGGAAGAAAGGAAGTTTAAAAAAATTTAAAAGTTTAAAAAGTAAAAATGTTTGATAAATAAAACAGAAAATTAAAAGTCTATGTACATATGTATGTATCATCTATCTAGAACTCCCTTCCCACATAGACACATATGGAAAAAGATGTTTCTTTTTCCATAAACAGAAACACACTCATACTTAAAAATTCTTCTTTTTTTAAAAGATAAGCAGAAACACACACCCATATTTAAAAATTATTCTTTTTTAAAAAAAGATTTTATTTTATTATTATTATTTTTAAGTAATCTCTACACCCAACATGGGGTTCAAACTCACCACCCTGAGATCAGTTCACATGCTCCACTGACTCAGCCAGCCAGGTGCTTCTAAAATTCTTTAAGAGTAAGTTCTTGAGGGGCGCCTGGGTGGCTCAGTTGGTTAAGCGACTGCCTTCGGCTCAGGTCATGATCCTGGAGACCCGGGATCGAGCCCCACATCGGGCTCCCTGCTCGGCGGAAAGCCTGCTTCTCCCTCTCTCACTCCCCCTGCTTGTGTTCCCGCTCTAGCTGTGCTTCTCACTGTCAAATAAATAAAATCTTTAAAAAAAAAAAGAAAAAAAGAGTAAGTTCTTGAAACTCCCATAAAATCTCCCTAGACTTAAAAAAATGTTTTTCAAAGAACAAATATATTTTCCCTAAAAGACCTAATTCCTAATTTCATTTATGGCTCAATTCGAACTTTCTACGATAATTAATGAATTTAAAAAATACTGGAAGAAGAACGTTGGGGCACCGGCAAAGCTATGATAGTATATGATAGCAATGATAGTATCCAACATTTATTGAGAACTAGCCACATGGCAGGAATGATTCTCCATATGTTAACTAATTCAACCCTGACAAGAACTTTTTGTGATGTAAGTGATATTATAATCCCTATTTCTTTAGGGTTTTATTTATTTATTTGAACACACACTTAAGTGGGGGGGAGGGGCAGAGGGAGAAGCAGCCCCCCACTGGGCGGGGAGTCTGAGATCCCAGGACCCTGAGATCATGTCTGGATCCAAAGGCAGACGCTGGGCAGCTGAGCCACCCAGGTGTCCCTATCATGCCTATTTTTACTGACCAGGAAACAGAGGCCCAGGTCAGTTAAGTAACTTGCCCAGGTTCATGCAGTTTGCATGGAGCACATTTAACCCAGGCAGTGTTACTGGAAGGCCTTCTTCTTAACCCGTGAAATGTATTCCCTTTCTAAAAGGACAGAAAAGAAATGACAAAGAGTAGTTGGCATTGCTTGTTTTATTTAGGATAAAAAAATGAAGGGAGAATGATTAAAACATGGCAACCGCCTCGGGGCCTTGGTGGTGTGCTGGGATAGTTGTGCAGAGAGAGACCAGGGACCAGAGGGGGTGGGCTGACCAGTTCGCACTTGAACTATCATTCTGATCCAACTCCCCTATCATCCACCTCTCTCAATGGAGAATGTAACTTTTTGAATAAACAAGCTCATGAGTCATTCCCATACGGAAGGGAAAAATCTGTTCCGTCTCAGGCATTTCTTTGATGAATGTAGCCAGCGGATTGGCCCTGGGCTATGGTTTTTCCCACTGAGCAAGCTGTTTCCCCCACCCCATGCAGGAAGCAAGTGAAGCTTTTGAAGGTTGCCAAGCTTTTTGTATCTTTTGGGACCTTTGTGCTGAGAGAGGAGTAATCTTAGCTATCTTGCTTGGCATTGCAGTTGACTCTCGTGTCCTAACTTCGGGGACCCCCCAGCATTGTCTGTCACGCTTCACCCCTTTGTTCATGCATGGTCGGTTTATAAGATGGGCCTGAATTCTCCATGAAGCTGTTCTTAAGTAGCACAGAACAAAAATAAATAAATAAATAAATAAATAAATAGATAGATAGATAGATAGATAGATAGATAAATAAATAAATAAAATAAATACCACAGATCAGTGCTTTGGGAAAAAATGGGGTGTGACAGGCACAAGCACTGGCTTCATATAATATCTTTCTGTTGGTCCTTCAGTCCTATTGTGAGAATCAGAGGAGGTCAGATTTTTAAACCATGCAGTTATTGTTCATTATTGCTGGTTTCCAAACGGAAAGATAAGTGAATGAAAATGGGTGTGTAATACGTAATAGATGAAGTCCTTATTGTTCTGTTGCCTTTTTTTCCTTCTCTTATAAGCTCTCTTTTAAGTCCAACAAGCGCTCTTACAAGGACCAACGTTTTAATCCGTTGTTCTATTCTGTTTGGGGTCTCATGTAGGATCTGTTCTGGTTTATTTTTCCTTTCAGGGTTTGGCAAACCCTGATGTTTTGACCTCTGATGGACCTTTAGGTTAAATTTACCTTCTCTTTCGACTTGTGGTTTTGTATTCTTGACCTTTCCTAGCTCTCCTGGTTTCACTCATTCCCAGTCTTCCTTGAAACAAGTAAGTTTGTTTCACCCAAGTATGACATGAAACAGACAAATATTGCTGAGTGAAGTGCATGATCTCAGTGCTGCCACCCACAATTTAATATTAGAAGATAATAATTTAGTATTAGAATTAAAGATTTAATTCTAATCAATAAGTGTGATGGATTTGATACAACACGACTGTAAGATTGTGCAGGTCTGTGAAAAATAGTTTCTTCTTTGAGCAGTTACCTACAAATTATGATTTTTATGATGATGCTATTGATGACGGTAACAGCAAATATAATTTGACTGCTTGGTGTGTGCCCTGCACTCTGCATGTTCTACATGGATTTTCACAGTTAATTCTCACTACTACTTTATGAGTGGAACCTATTGTTGTCCTCCTTTTTATAGTTCAGGAATCTGAGACACAGAGAGATTAAGTAACTTGCCCAAGTTTCATCCAGCTTGTAAGTCAAGAGCCTGGAGCAGGAAATCAGTTTAATTCCAGAGCCTTCTTTATAGTGTTATTTAAAAGAAAAAACCAAAACTCACCATTCTAGCCTGTTCTGATTCATCTAAATCAGATTGTGTATTATACAGAATTTATACTTCTCTGCTTATCGTTCACATTGTCTCCTTCACTTGGAATTAAAAATGGAAAAAAAAAAAAACAAAACAACCCAGCTATTTACTGAGTACCTAGCATATATAAGATACTGGAAGAATTCAATCTTACCACATTCCCATTAGGTACATACACATGGGAAAACTGGCGAAGCTTCCCAAAGAGATATCTGATGTAATGAGCCTTTCGTAAAGCATGTACTTTGTATCTGGCAGTAAATGTAGCTGTAAATCAAGTTAACACCTCTTTCCAATTCAGGTTAGCCAACATTTACGGAACATTCACTGTAGTTGAGGCGCTGTACCAGGTGCTCCTGACCTGGGGCTCCAAAGCCAAGTCAGGTACACCATGACCTCTGATAGCTAGGGATTTAGCGGACTCAGTAAAACACAGAATATATAATAATACAACCAATAACTGAAATCAGCAACAGAAGTGTTTTGAATCAAAATGTCTCCAGTGAATGGAAGAGAGACCTTGAAAAATGGATTAAGAATTTGAGGGGCAGTTAGGAGGCACAGACCTATTGGGGAGCTAGTGATGCTTCATGAGATGAGGAACGGGTTGTTGACTAGGATAAACCTGGGTTCATATTTGTGTTTTGGCATTGACCAATTGTGTGACATTGGACAAGTTTTGAACTTTTCTGACCTTCATCTGTAAAATGAGGGCTGTAATTAATATGGATGTCATGGTGTTGAAAAGATTAAATGAGATAATGTCAGCACACATGACCACTGCATAGAGTATTGGCAGTAATGGAATTAGTGATGAAAGCTGTGATTTTTAATGTATCAGGTGCTCTTTTCCTTCATTTTTCCATCTGGCTGCCCCTGTTGGCCTCTGGTATTAGCGATACTTTGTATTTGCTTTCCAATGGCTTATTATTTAATTTTCACAACATCCTTGGGAGCTAAATAGGTAATAACTATTATTACAGTAAAAACCCATTTTTACATAATACGATTTTAATGGAACTGCTGATTTTACAAAATGAAAGTGACTGGTAAAGAAGATTTAAGTGATACTTTTGAACCTCTAATATAATTTTATGGTGTTTTGTATATTTTAATTCATTAATAAAGGAAATGTGTAGAACATTCCCATCATTATTCAAATCGAATAGCATAATTTTTCAATAAAATTCTTAGGGTAAATTGCCTATTTCCATTTTCTGGGAAATCAATTTTATGGAATGACCTCAGACCCAGCCTATTCCATAAAACTAGGACTTTACTGTACTAATAAAAGATATCACTATCTTAAGTATGGTACCATTTTCCTCCAAGGCGTTCTGTCTTTATAGACATTGGATTTTGAAAGAGCTGTAAATTCTTCTTGGTGGTATTATATGGAGTAAGCTAAGGTAATCATGAAGAATTTATTTTGCATTTTAGTTTATGATAACTTTGCTTCCCACAAACAAGTATATCTGATTGTCTTTGCCTCCTAAATATTGAGAGAATTGGTATAAATGCATTCTAGACATCTTACAGAGTGGAAACAAGCTCTAGCCACCATATTATACAAATTGCACTTTCGCAAGCATAGATGGTCAATGGGTAAAATAATCCTGCTAACCTGTACTCCACATTTGGTCCTGAAATGACTTGAGAGGATTTTTATATGATGCTTCCCGTGCTTTCTCTGAAAGAATTTCAGCCATGACAGGATGACATCCTTTTCACACAGAGCAGGCTTAATGAAAGGAAAATGTGTTTTAATTCCAAATGATAGGATTCTGTTTTGAAGGGTACAGATATGATATCATATAGCCTCCAGCATAGTTTGTGTGTGTGTGTATGTGTGTGTGTGTATATTATTCACTGTGTTCCTTTTTCTGTATCACTTTGAACCCTCCTTATTTGAAGAAATGAATGGAAGAATACTGTTTTTCCTGTATAATAGTTCTTCTGTTTGTTCTGATTTTTCAATACTTGGGTATTTTAAATGGCAGAGAAGCTCATCAAAGCCATGTGATGTTCAAAGATGGCAATATTTAGTGCATTTCCTTGTTAAATCACAAGGCATTAAAGATGGTGATATGAGGTGAAATGATCATAAATCAGGAAGTAGTATTGGGGGGAGAATTGCTACAAAATGTTGTAATCATAGCATTATTAGCTTGATTTACCATTTTCTTACTTGAGATTATAACTACTTGAGGATAAGATACATGCAACCAAGGCTGAAGGCTGCAAAATCAATTAGAAATCAGATAGAATAAATATTGTGTTATATCCCTGTAGCTTGCATAGTTTTCAATATTCTGACTGTGTCCCATTTGGATGAGACCAAAGAGTCTTGCAAACCATTCCCCCTTTTATTCTGGATTACTGGCAAATGGAAGAGGGAAGAAATTTAAGCTTAAGTTACTGTTTTTTGTGTGTGTGTGTTTTTTTTTGTTTTTGTTTTTGTTTGTTTGTTTGTTTTCTTTATGACGCCTGGCATCAGAATGGTGACCAACAGTTTCTGGAAATCTATTTCTATTTAACAAACTGCTTAGAAACTTAATAGATCAAAACCCACATTTTATTTTGCTCACAGTTTCGTGGGGAAGACAGGAATATTCTTGTTTGGGATCTTCCAGGCGCTATGGTGAGATGGTGGCTAGAATATGGTAATCTAAAAGCTTAGCCTTGGCTGCATGCTTTCAGATGGCTGACCCCCATGGCGGGTGGTCTATGTTGGTTGTTATTGGCTGGGAGTTCAGTTGGGGCAGTCAGCTAAGAGGCCCCGGTTTCTTTCCATTTGGGTTTCTCTGTGGAGCTTCCTGGGCTTTCTCATAGCATGGCAGCTGGATTCGAAGAAAGCGCAGGCTAGGAGGGAGTTCTCCAAGAGTGAGCAGTCCAAGAGACCTCAGTGGAAGCTGCACGTCTTCTAGCCAACCTTAGCAGCCTCAGAATTTTGTGACCACCACATTCTCTTGGTCAAGCGAGGCACTAAAGGCAACCCAGATACAGGGGAGGAGAATTGGGCTCCACTGCTCAATGGGAGGACCAGCAACGAGCTTGCAGCTGTCTTTAATTTTACCACTGTGTGTGTGTTTATGCGTGTGAGTGTGTGTATATACACGTAATTAGGAACAGATGTACCTGACTTAATTCAAAAAGTTTGAGGGTTTTAGGGTCTACTAAATTTGTACTGTCTTCCCTCTCTGGGGAGAATTTATTTAGGTTCTGTTGGCTTACCTGAAGCAGAAATTGAAGAACACCAGGAGACAGACTGGGCAAAAGATTTTAGGTTTTTTTATTCTTTACAACCTCTGATGCTTGGTGGTCTTGTATTGCCTCTTTGCCATCCAAAAGTAGGATTCTCCAAACAGAACTATGGGCCCCTGACCTGGGGCTGCTCACTTTGGTGGTGGTGGTGGGGTCAGATGGCAATGTTTGGGCTGCAGTCTTGGTGCAGATGTTTACATGCATGACTAGAAGCCTCTTCTTGGGAGAGAGGAGTGTGCTGGCTGGAGGAGAACAGAGCACAGATATTTTGAACATTTCATTTCTCTCAGGGAAGAGATTAAAAGTGCACAGAGATGCCAGTCAGGGCTTTCTTTTACTTTATTTAGAATATGAATGGGAAAGCTATTCTTTAAGATTTTATGGGGAAGAACAGATGAATATGATTTTTTAAGAGGTACGTTTGACACAGAAACTTTCATCAGTATTATTGCCAAATAAAAATAAATAAAAAGAAAATCTGAAACCAAAGATCAAAGGATTTTAGATACAGTATAAATCTCCTTCCTTTTAAGCAGTTCCTTGGAGGAGAATACAGACCGTGAACATTGCTTAATGGTAAAGGGTGTTAAGGCCACGTTTTTCCCACAAGAAGGAAAACTCCAAATCTCAGGTTTCATGGGGCAAGTATTTCCATAGACCTCCCTAAATAATATTGAATGTAAATTCACTTTTCATATATCAATTAATTTAAGTATGTGCTATAGAAGCACACTCTTGAACGCAGTTTAAGTGTAAAATATTTCACAATATGGAGTCCTTTGATGAACTGAATGATTATCTAGGAATTGGTTTTATTTTGGGGTGTCTTTATGTGGATTTACTTGTATTAAGTATATTATTACTTATTAATTATGTATTAATAGATATGTAAACATATGAATACACGACATTGTTGAAGCTGCTACGGTATTTAGTGGCTATCTAATTCAACTGAAATGAGCTAAGGTAATGCAAATGTTGTAGAAATTGTAAAATGCTGTGAAATGCATTATTATTGCCCAGACTGGTGTGGTATTTTATACCATGGATAAGAGCAGAATTTCTGTCTCCTTGTTTTCAACCCAGTGTTGCAGATTGCCTCCTAAAATTTATAAGAAGTGATATTGTTGCTTTATTTGTTGTTCTAGATTTCTGTTAACATAGATTATATCTCCAAACACAGTTGTAGCCTCGGGAATTCCTTCTAGTTGCAATGACCATGATTCAAATGGCTTCTTATGAGTTAATAATAGTAGTACCCTAACTACTGACTAAAGCCTGTAACAGAGTGCCCTTTCAAGAAGTGAACAAATCCAAACAAGATTTGGAATTTTTTCTTTTAAGTATTTTTATAGGTATATAGCTTTTCTCCATCAAAATTAAAATTCAGTTAAAATAACAGCAGCACAGAAATTTTTATATCCTATAAGTGATAAAAGGAGCATTATTTGAAAAAAATATGTTAAAATAAGTTGATATCCTTTTCCTAATCTCAATTTGTCAATATGTGATTGACTCATTCATGGTGTTTGTTTCTGGGCTAATTAGAACTCACTTACGATCTTCTCTTGGGATGCAAAGTCATGGAGGCCCTTACACTCTTTATTTCTAACTTGCTGGAACTAATGAGAGTTCTACTTGAATTGAGTGATTTTCCAAACCCCTTGCTTTCATTACTGACCTGAGAAACATACTCATTGTCATAGTCCATAAGTATTAGTATCATAGCAATTTTTTAGGAGGGGACATATTTCTTCAGGGTTTGCAGATCAGAATTTGGGTGAGGAGGCAGGGTGGTATTGACAAGTATGAGGTACCTAAGGGGCCGGGGACTTATTTTGGTAGTCACCCCCACCTGGAGAATCACCACTTTTATCAGTTTACAAATTCCTGACTCCAGGCTTCCAAAACTGCGACCCTTCCGGGCATCTTCTGTTCCAATCTAACAGGTATGCTCAGAAAACACCCATGGTGCTTTTCCTTCAATTGCAATAGATGTGATATCATTGCTACTATAACAAATTCTTTCTCCTGCATAACCTCTGCATACCTCCATGCACAGTATAATCCTACTTTTTAAAGAAACTATGCATTATTTCCCTATGTACTTTTAAGTATACTTTGACCTTAACAGTGTAAACTACCAGCTTCATAGTAGCAATACATGCATTGGTGGTTGCTATGGAAACGTGCTGCTATGATGGGAAGTAGAACTGGCAGGTCTTGGCATTTTATTAATTGTGAAGAATAGAGAGAATGAGCCTGAAACGAGTACTTAGAGCTTTTGTGCATGTGTGAATTGCTAGGGATGCTGTCAGTAGAGAGAGGGGATGCAGGGAAAGGGCTAGATTTAGCAAGGAAGATAATATATTACCTTAGACTATACTAAATTTCATGTGCAGATGCCTGAATGGTAACAGGAGATGTGGACCAGAAATTTGGGAGGAAAGCCATTTGGGAATCTGGACTTAGATTTGGTAATCCTCAGAAAAATTGACTAAGGAATCCTTGGGGATTGAACTGGGATTAGAGTCAACAGGAGAGCCATCACACATGGCTATAAGGAGAGGGTAAGATGCAACATCTTGGAGGAAATTCTAATTTAAGTGGCAGGAAAGCAACCAGAGAAGGAATGATCGTGAAGGTAAGATGTGAGCTAGGACAGCGGAAGACAAGAAAAGAGCCACACCAAAATGGTGGAGGTGGCTAACAGTAAATGTTCCAAGGAGGACAAGGAGGATTGGTCATTTAGAATTGCCCGAGGATAAACTACCTACCTCCTGGAAGCAGCTACAAGTCAAATGCAAAATCTTGTATGGTCTTACACTTTCACACATCTACACTGGATCCTTATGGAAACCCTTGTAGAGATCAATGTATTTAATCTCTCCATATCTTTGTTAAAATTAAAAGCAATCACTCTCAGCACCTCTAGGGTGGCAAACAAGTTGTCTCTGGTCATTCTCTGGTTAGAATACTAAGTGTTCTAAATTAATAGGCTCCTATGATTGGTTAATTCCAATAGATTAGGTCAATTTGTATAGTTCAATTAGTTTGGGAAAATAGAGTAGACTATAATCTCTAAGATATCAACTATCATTTCCTAAGGGGGTAAGGTATTATGAAAGCACAGAGTAGGACAATAGATAATTTTTAAAAATATGTAGAGGACTGCATATAATTCTTACATTGGATTTCATTCTGGAGGTAAGAATTAAAGATCATACTCATGAAAGGCAGCATCATTAGAACACTTCTGATTCCTTTCAACCTCAGGATACTGAAAGCAGCATCTGGAAATTTTGATATTTATTTTTGGATGTTGATGTTAGGAACAAATTTCTTTAAAGTCCTTAGTAAATAGAATGACCAACTACTCTGATTTACCCAGGACTTTCGGTGATACCACCCAGATAGTTTATGGAAAACTAGGACGGGTTGGTCAGCCCACTGAGAAATCACTTTTAAAGTTCCTACCAACATCATATTTTATGATTTGCCTTGATACAAATTTTCTGAGAATTGATGAATACATAAACAGATATTTTACCTAGTTTTATTTCCTCAGGAAATTCGTCTCATGGAATTAATATTCTTTGAAGAGACATAGGCATTTCTTACAAGTGAAGGGGACCTGAATGATTGCATATGCATTTTGCCCTCCTGATTGGGGTTGGGGAAGTAGACCCAAGTAAGGAACAGCTGCCCATGGGGCTCTTTATATAGAACAGGGCTTTTTTCACTTGTTCTAATTGAATTACAGCTTTTTTTCTCTGTACTTCATGGTCTGTTTTTCCATGCAGATATTCTTGGAACGTAGAATTAAATAATTCATGATTTCCCAAGTATTGGTTTAGTAGGTATAGCTGCCATTTCTTGAGTTGATTATAGTTTCTTGAGGTTGCTTTTGGAGTTTCTTCATATGCAGAGCTTTATAGATAAAATAAGTGTGTCCAGTGAGGAAGCAATTAAGGGCACAGCCCAGCCAGCAGGGCAGGAGGAGCATAGGGGCCTTGCTGTCAACTCCTGAGTCACCACACTTTTAGGCAACCTTCTTAACTTAGCTCTTAGGTTTGATTGGCAGTCTGCTGAAGCCGAGATCCATTCTCATAATAATATTTTTCATGCATACAGTAAAACAGGATAATAGGGGCACCTGGGGTTATGATCTCAGGGTTCTGGGATTGAGCCCCAGTCAGGCTCCCTCTGCCTCTGCTCCCTGCTTGTGCTTGCTCATGCTCTCTCTCTCAAATAAATAAAATCTTTTAAAAATAGGATTATAAAAGAAAACAGTTACATTAATATAGCTATCAAAATATTAAAAAATAAAATTTATGATGTATATGCTCTTTTATTAGAGCATTAAATGATAGTACCTTGTGCCGATTCTAATTACTACTATAAATTAAAGATTGTTGTAGCTCTTCTTCAAAAAGTATTGCCATATATTCCTTCTCTACCTGTAATTGTGTGCTGTTCCTCCTCTGGAGAAGTTGGGGCTCACTTCTCTCCCTTTGAATCTGAGCTGGCCAATAGAATGGAGTAGAAGTGATGTTCTGGGACTACCGGGTAGGTCACAAGAATGCTTATGTAAGACCCTTTTGCCTGAATGTTCTACATGCTTTTGGAATGCTCCATTTCAGTCCTTAGGCTTCTGCTATGGGACTCCCAAATCATGCGGGGAGGCCATGAGTTTCATACTGATTGCTGGCCCCAGATACCTGTTGGCTTGTAGACAACACCAATTTCCAGTCATGTCTGTGATCTATCTTGGACATCTAGGCCAACGGAGCCCAGTCATGGGGTCGTGCTGATGACTCTAAGAGATTTTTTTCCCCTTTATCTGAAAACACATTAAAAATCCCCTATTTGTCCTTGGGTCAATATTACTCAGGATTTCTTGTAGGGTTAAATAAGGTTTTTTCCATTAGGATTCCACATGGGCCCTAGAGAAGTTAATGGCCTCCATCCAAGAGAGCAAAAAGTGACCAAAAAACTTCCCCTGAAAGTGAACATTGGATCTTTTTTCCCCAAAATCGATTACGATTCTATCATGCCATTTGCACACTGTGCCTGATATTAAAGCAAAGTTCAAGAATCATGAGTGTATTGAACAGCTATTTACTGGGTACATGATTTATTATGTTCCAGGCATTTGACCTTATAATGGGGATAAAATGGTGAGCAAAAGAGTTGTCATACCTAGGTGGAACTTACTGCCTGGTATGAGAGAGAAATGTAATCAAACATACAATTATAAACTCATAAGATTAACAACTGTGCTGTAGGAAGCATTTAGGAAATTCTGAAACCATGTATCATGAGGGCCTGGACCGGAAAGGAAGTGAATCCAATTAGGTGGACCATATTGTAAGGCTAAAAACAACCATTTGTATAGTATTACTAATAATAAATGTGTCCAGAATTTCTCAAATTGTTTCCTATGAAACTGGCTCTTTTATAAGTATCACATGGGAGAAAGATAACAAAGTCAAATGAGCTTGGAAAATTTTGGACTAAACACAGAAAAATAACTTCTTTGCATCTGGTCTTTTCGAAGCCTTTTATATGGGAATACGGATTGTGTAATTTCCAGAGGGGATATAGTATTGTGTTGTTTCTCAAAGATGTTTAAGCATGTAATCCTTTTTTTCACCTAGCAGCTCCTGATGCCAGAGTTTTAGGGAAACACTCTGAGTACAAAGTAATCTCACTTTAAATCTAATCCTGGCAAGGGCTCCATGGGGTTGGATATTCATTTGTATTAGGTAAGATTAGGTCTTCTGTGAATAACAAAGACCTGACATATAAGTTTACATCTCCTTAATAATAGCAGTCTATTCTCCAGGGTCAGGGGCTTGGACTCCATTTATCTTCTTGTTTCACCATGTGTGGCTTCCATTCCCAAAGTCATTCTATGGTCCAGTATGGTCGCTGGAGCTCCAGCCATCGCAACCACATTCTAAGCAACAGAAAGTATAAAAGTATTTTTCCTACAAGTCACGCATGACACTTCTTCTTACATCTTATTGGTCAAAACTTACCCGAATGGCCATAACTAACTGGAAGGGAAGCTGGGAAATGTAATCTATTGAGTAGTTAACAATACACTGAGCTAAAACTAGAGTTTTTGTTTTGTTTTGTTTTTTACTAAGGAATGAGAGGGAAAATACTAGGAGCCAGCTGGTGGTCTCATTTTACAACTGAGAAAAATGGGCCCCAAAAAACTCAGAGGTGGTAGGGATGGCACAGGTTCAAATCCAAGCCTCCAGATTCCTTGAGTCTCTCTAGTTTATTACACTACCCCTATTTACACATTTGGGAGGGATCAGAATAGAGCCTTTGAAAGGATGTGATATAAACAGATAATGGGTCTAAACCTGGTGATCCAAACAGATAACACCACTGCCAAGTGTATTTTTAAGGGAAAGGCAGGAATATATGTTAGAGGCATATCCCCGTATTTGGAAAGTAGGAGCCCTTGGTTAACAGAACCTCTAAGTGAGGTGTAACTGCCTTTCACTGTGGGTGTATTATTAAGACTGGGATTCTGTTTGTCAGGCTGCTGTGTGTGCCAGGCCTGCTCTGCATCAAATGGCTTGTGCTCGCTTCTCTTCATTTGTAACATCAGTGATGCTCTGCCAGCCCTGGATCCTGTCTGAAGCCATCTGTTTGCCTCTCTTTATTTACATGATAACATCACCTGATGGCAATTTACTGTCTGGATAAAAAACATTGCTCTTACCTAGATTGAGCTGGGTTTTTGTCTGCTTTACCGACGGCAGGCTAATCGCTCTGACTGCATTTCTCAGGCAGCGGTAGTGGGTGGAGGGTGGCCGTCAAGCCCACACGGAGGGTTTGCACGATGGTGGTGGACTCTGCGCTGTGCCAGGGCGGGCTGGGCTGTGCTCCGCAGCTCAGAGGGCAGCATCACTCTGCTGTCTTGTGGCACACTCTTGGTCCCAACGAGAACTTGTCATCTCTGTGCTTCCAGTATCCAGGATAGCCCAGAACAGGGTGAGGCTCTTCACATCTTGGTTGAATAAGTGGATGAGTGAATGAGTGAGTGAGTGAAGAGTGAATTGGATGAACTCTGATTAAATCCCGGGCCCTCTCTTCCATCCATACTGATGGTGCCACTGCTGGATCTGGGATTGATCAGCAGCAGGAGTCATTTATCGCCAGATGCCTTTGGAGGTTGCCCTGGGGGACGTGGTTTTAGTTCTGAATCAGTGTGGACACTGACAGGCCATATTCCTCCCTACAGCCCATCACAGGGCAGGGGCCAGGGCGTGGAAGTATTTTCTTCTTGAGAGACCCAGGGAATGAGTTGTCTAGAGCAGTCTCCTTTCACAGGTGTTTATAACTGCAATCTTCACCACAATGGCGGTTTTTCTTTATAGAACCCCGGGAAAGAGGAGAGTGGGTGGGATCCTAGCGGTAGGATTCAAGCTCAGCAGTGCTTACTCTGGCCCAGAAATACAGACACATTCCTCTGAAGTGGCTTTGAGTGGGTCCCAGACTGCCACCTCCTAGAGAGATCCTCCTGAGGGACAACTGGAAAAATTAGCCCCTAGAAACACATCTGTTTTGGGGATTCTAGAGTTCTGGTAATACGAGAGCACAGGCTCTCCTGGAAGCCCATGACTCTCTTTCAGTCCTCAGGTGGGTTCTCCGACTTCATCCAGGTTGCTTTCCTTGTGTTATAAGGGGGTCGAGAGTTAGCTTCATAATCTGAGCTAGCCTCAAGCCTCATAATGATGCCAGAATGCTGAGAGAGGGGTGTCAAGCTGTGATCTGTGGCCTCAATCTCTTATCAGCTACACATAGATTAGCTGGACTGGAATATGTTATGTCATCACTATCTTTGATTACTCTCCTTATCTCTGTTTTCTTTCATTTAGTTGATTTGCTTTCATGAATGGCATATTGACATCTAGCTACATGCATATATTTGAGTGTAGGAGAGGTGAGTTTAGGCATTTGCTAACTATCTAATGGACTGGCTTCCAAAATGGGGCACGAAAGATAATCCATGGAAAAGCAGATAAAAAAACCCTAAAACCTTTATTTTAATTTGTTTTTTTTTTTTAAGTCCTTGGTCTTTTTTTTTTTTTTAAGATTTTATTTATGAGAGCGAGAGTGAGAGTGAGAGAGAGAGAGAGAGAAAGAGAGAGAAGGAGGAGCAGAGGGAAAGGGACAGTCAGACTCCATGCTGAGCATGGGATTCAATCCCATGACCCTAAGATCAGGATGTGAGCCAAAATTCAAGAGTTGGATGCTTTACCTACTGAGCCATCCAGGTGCCCCAAGCCCTGAGTCTTTTGCATTGATTTTGTATATGATTTTAGGGGCTTCTGAGTGCTTTCAAGGTAAATCTCAAACTCATTTGTTTGCACTCCAGAGCCCTTTGTGATCTGGTCTCATTGCCCACCACTTCTCTGTGTGACCTGGGGGCCCAGTCACACCCATCTACTTACCCACTTCTCCTTCCCCTTACGGTGTGCCTAGCTTTCCCCACCTCCCCTCCTAGCTCCCTTCCCCTTTTCACCCTAACACTCCCTTCCAGATACTCCTTTTTGTCCTTGAACACTAGACTTAGAATCACCTCTCAAAAAGTATCCCTAAATACCATTTAATACTCCTTCTCTGTGTTCCTACAACACCTCGGGCGTATTTCTAACCTGTGCCTGTGTTCTGAAATTATGATTTACTTTTATGTCACCTTGAGGACAGAGGCCACACCTCATTTGACTTTTTATAACTCCAGAGGAAAGCATAGGATTTGGCATGGAGCAGATACATACCTAGCAGATACTAGGGAATGTGAGAGTGAGTAACTGAAAGAGTGTGAGGCAGGGGCTGTCCAGTCAGTCCCTCCTCAAGGACTTCTAGGGACTTCAGAAGCTGATGCGAGAGATTTGCTGTCATGCTGAGAATCTTGTCAAACAAGGGATGGATGGAGGCTGGTGGGTCCCTAAGAATCTTAGCAACTGACTGGGAGGTTCTGACCATGTTGGCGAACCCCCATGGTCTACCAAGGAACCCAGTTTGGGAACCACAGCCTCAACATTTATTTAGAACCCTTGAGTCATAGGGCACCTGGGTGGCTCAGTCATTAAGTGTCTGCCTTCAGCTCAGATCACGATCCCAGGGTCCTGGGATTGAGCCCTGCATCGGACTCCCTGCTTGGTGGGAAGCCTGCTTTTCCCTCTCTCACTCCCCCTGCTTGTGTTCCCTCTCTAGCTGTATATATATATATATAAAAAACCCTTGAGTCAGAAACTTGCTCTTTGTGAGATGAGCTTCCCAGAGGTATGAAGATACTCTACACAAGAGAGCTCATTCCTTTTCTTAATGGAATTCTCTGAACTCTACTATTCTCGGTTGGTGCCTCCCATTTCCCTTCTCCCCTGGTGAGCTGGTGGCCTCTCATTCAAGCTACTGCTCTGCACAGCTTGCCTCCTCCCTCCTTCCTGCACCTTCCACCTGAACAGTTGATGGGCCTCCTGTGGATTGGCACCTGAGGAACGGAGGGGCCTGGCATGGCTTGCCAATCAGGAGTTAGGAGCTCTCTAGGGATTTACAGCCTCTCCAGCCTACAGGCCTCCCACAGCTTAGCATGTAGGCGATTGACACCGCCTGTGGTTTTAGCTAGTGAGCAGCTTGGGGATCTTCTGTTTGCTGTGATACAGTTTCAGAGGTTACCTTTTCTCATTTGCATAGTGTGCATGCACCTGTTTTGTTTGTTTTCTTTTCTGGTGAAACTATAAAAGGAAGAACGTAAATGAGAACCTGCCTGCTTAGAGCCATGACAGTAGCTACTGCAGAGGCACCCAAGGTTTGCTATTTGTCCAAAAGTTACAATCTAAATTGTGGTACTGGCGAGTGAGTCATTTGTGACTGAGGGGATTAGAGAGGTGTCCTGAGTCTTTCCTGCTCCTCCTGTTTGTACCTGGTGTGTATTCAACGGTGTCTTATGCGTCTAAATGAATTCAAGGGGCTCCTAACACTGCTTCAATTATCTTTTTCATCTGGAAGTGTCACTTGAGACAAGGCAGAGCAAGCCGGGCCCCAAAGTTCAAGTAGAAAGGGAAGGAAATAGTTAAAGGATTTTAAACTGCTAAAAAGGGCTTTTCCACTTTTCTGGGAAAGCAGCAGTTTGCATGGAAATCACAGCTTTTATACATTAAGTATGGTTATGCGTCTCTTCCCCAAAGCTGTGTGAGAAATGTATACTCCCACCCCCCACCCCCCAGGGAAGAGCAGAACTAGGACCAAAGGTGCGCATATCTTCATGCCAAGGTTTTTTAAGATGACAAAAAGAAGGGAGAGGTGGGTTGGTATTCAAAAAATAGAAGATTCATTGATAGTACCTCTGCCACACCCGGCTGAGTTTAAGCCTCACTCCGGGAAGAAAACTTTCAGCGCAATTTTTATAAACTCTATTGTTTTCCTGTCTTCTCTTTTCCCATCTAATTCCACCATCTCCCATCACAGGCAGCTGCAAATCACATCACGTTCATAAGGAGCATGCCAGAATATTGGTGCCAAGCGCTAAGGTGCCCTTCAAGGTCTCAGGTTATTTAAATAACAGTGGTCAGGTTGGGTTAAAACCAGAGAGCCATAAACAATTATCAGCAAGAAATTATGTAGAAAATAACAGAGGTATTTAAATTTAATTTTTTTGAGCCAGAAAAGGGCATAAGTTATGAAAATATAAGGCTATAGAAAGACAGGACATATTGATGATATTCAGAGTCAGAATATTCAGGTGGAGACTGACATATGACAGAGTGCTCTATTCATTAATAATTTTGAAAAGCTGTACATTATATAAGTAAAAACACACGTTAGAAAGAATAATAAATCCCAACTGAGAATAGCAGATATCCAAGAGGGGGGGCAACATGAAGGGGTTAAAGAATTCTTTGATATTTTGCATTGTGTATCTTTACATTATTTTGGACAAGAAAAATTTTTCATATATTATGTAAGCTTTTTATAAAAGATTAAAGTTACAGAAGCCAAAACGAACTGTAAGGAGGCGCAATAGTATATGAAATTGGGTGTATAAGACAAGAAAGGAAAGTACTACTCCTTTATACGGGTACAAAGGGAAGGAAGGAAAGTGTGGATAAGACAGCAGAAATAAGACAGATCTGGGCTTGGTCCTGACTCAAGTCTTACTGGTTGTGTAATCTAGGGAATATTACTCTCAGCCAGAGCTTTCAAAAGTGTGGTCCATGGACACTTTGTTTTATAACTGCAGAGTTGACCCAAAATGCAGATCACTAGTATTTTAACATGGTCTCAGGGGATTCTTACACATGCTTAGGTTTTTTTTGTTTTTTGTTGTTGTTTTTTTTTTTTTTTAAGATTTTATTTATTTATTAGAGAGAGAGTGAGAAAGAGAGAACATGAGAGGGGAGAGTGTCAGAGGGAGAAGCAGACTCCCTGCTGAGCAGGGAGCCCAATGTGGGACTCAATCCTGGGACTCCAGAATCATGACCTGAGCTGAAGTCAGTTGCTTAACCAACTGAGCCATCTGGGTGCCCCAAGGTGCTCAGGTTTAAGAATCTCTGCTCTGAGTCTTGGCTGCCTTGTGTGTAAAGTGTGGTAGCAATGTCACAGCATTTTTATGAAGCTTTGGTGATATGTATATTAATTAATACAATACATAGCACATTAAGAAAACTGAATTCACATTATTATTATTTTAATAGGCATATTATATAGTATCACATATAATGGGCTACTATTAATACCATACTGTAATCACTGCTACTATTATTAGATGCCAATATCATAGCATCTTTATGAAGGTTCAGTGATATAAAATAAATATTATTGCAATGCCGGGCACATTAAAAAAACCCTGAACTCTCATTATTATCTTGTTATTTTAATGGACATGTTATTACTAGTAATACTATTATTATTATTTTTTAAAGATTTTATTATTTATTTGATAGAGATAAACACAGCCAGAGAGGGAACACAAGCAGGGGGAGTGAGAGAGGGAGAAGCAGGCTTCCCGCCGCGCAGGGAGCCCGATGTGGGACTCGATCCCAGGTCTCCAGGATCATGACCTGAGCCGAAGGCCGTCGCTTAACCAACTGAGCCACCCAGGCGCCCCTAGTAATACTATTATTAATACCATCTGAAAATACCGCTACAAGTATTTCCCATCATAAGAATTTAAGATGAATACACTTTACAACCATCATAACCACCTTATGAGGCACTATTACTCTCTTTCTTTATCAGTCAAGCCAGCTGAGACTTAAAAACCGTATAGTTCATTGGTAGAAGGACAATATTTGGACCCAAAAGTGTGATGGGAGCTCTTATGTGCCATGCTAAGGATGCCTTCATTTCAGCATGAAACTATGTTCTAAAGTAATCATATGTGACTTTTGAAAAAGTTAACAATATGTCTTGGTGATACTATCATATCAGGAAGAGAAAGCTATCATGTCCTTTTTACATGACTGCATGATATTCCAGAGTAGGAATGTAACATAATTTATTGAACTACTATCTTACTCATAAATACCAAAGATTTTTATTTTTCTCAGTTTTTTACCTTTACAAAAAATACAGCAGCAAAAAATATTCCTTATTGTGTTAGTGGGAGAATTTCTTCAGGTCAGTTGATTTCCAAAGTGGAGTCCATAGCATACCTATACCTGAAATCACTAGCCTATTTCATAAAAAATGCAAAAAACATATGTTAAAGAAACACATAATCACCATATTATAAACTCTTCTAGAGCCTAGGGGAAGAAAGATAGAAGGCCTCCCAATTCATTCTCAAGGCTATAGAGTTAATTCTAAAATTAGACAAAGATAGCACAGTAAAGAAAATTAGATGCTAATCTTAATTGACATTGATAGGAAACCTTAGCAAATCAAATGTGCCTATGCTTTAGAAGACTCATAAACGATTGAATAGGGTTTAATCCTAGGAATGCAAGAATGGTTCTACTTCAGGAAAAAAAAATCTATCATCATAATTACTTAAGGCAAAATTAGAACTTTCTTTCTTCCTCAAGACCACACTTCAAATCTTTCTTATAATAATGAGTCACAATTTTCACTCTATAGAGAACCAGAAAATGGTAAGAGATTAACTTTCCCTCTCCCTGCCTTATCAAATATGACAGTCACCATCTACGCTGCTCTGTTCCTCTGCCCGAGTATGAGTTTCTTAAACACCCAGACTGTCCAAGGCTCCAGAGCCCACAGGGTCTTGGGAGTTAATGATGGAAGTGTTGTCTATTGTAGGGAGCTAAGTATGAATAAACAGAGAAAACTATTCGAGGAGCAGAGAGAAGGATGGGACAGGAGGGGCTGAAGGAGGAACAGACAAATTGAAAACAAAGTATGGATTTTAATGCTATCCCATCGCAAGTCTCCCAACATATTTGGGACCCTGAGGGGAAAATATCTCCACATTATTTCATATAAGATTTAGAGCAAATAAATATAAAATCCTTTCTAAGCAAGACTTTTGAAGGTATTCCATGTCACCCTTCTTTTTTTTCATATACAGTCTCCCTCTTAAATGTGGCACAGAGCTTTTCGTATGACTTGACTAAGGACAAAAGCTAATCATCACAGTGTGTCAAACTTATCTGCTTCCCACCTGAAGGGAAAATGATTATATGGTGGTATCAAGAGGATTTTTTCCAAAGGCTCCTTGATCTATAAAAGGGAAAGCATTTGATCCATTTCAATAAGTACTAAATAACAACAATTGTCAAGTTAGAAATAGAAGGAATTTTTCTTAACTTGATATAAAATACTTATAAGAAATCCACAGGAAACATAATAAATAACCATGAAAGATTAACTGCATCCTATTAGAGTCAAAAACAGAACATGAGTGTCTACCATCATTTATCATCTATCACTAGCAGTGTAAGAAAATGCAGTAGATTAAGAGCGATATAACAAATGGCATAACCATTAGAAAGAAGGAGGAAAATAATTATTGGTAAACCTACATAATTTTTTTTCTAGAAAAATACTATAGATTCAAGTGAAATACTATTAAATAACAGAGGTCAGTAAAATGACTAGAAACAACACCAACACACTATGAGCAGTAACATTTCTAATTTAAGAAGGTAATAGGCAAAAGATTCTTTTGATTACAAAAACATAAAATACCTGGATATAAACATAACAAGGCACTCATATATCATATGAAAAATAAATAAACCCTCAAAACTTTGGTGAGTAAGGAGAGCAACATTCCGGTATAGGAAAATACTATTGCAGAGATTCCCTTCTACATGAATCGAGAAATTCAAGTGATCCCAGTTGGAATTGTAGCTCGTTTAAAAAAAAATAGAATGGGAGAAGGTGATTATAAGATTTTTAGGAAGAAACAAATAAGCAATTGCAAGAGTTTTTTAAGAGGAGGTTAATTTGTAGAGGCTTATTCTAGATGAAGCTTCACAATCAGAGCAGTGTGGTATTGACATAAGAATAGAAAAACAGCTGGAAGTGAATGGAACAAAATAAAGTCTAGAAACAGATCCATGGATATAGGAGAATTTACTTGGTGGTTAGGATGGCCTTTCAAAACTGTGGGGAAAGACTACTGTTTCAGTAAAAGGTGTTGGAAGTTATCTGCCCATATGTTACAAAAATTCCTGTTCTACTATCAAGCTCTATCATGCAGGCTAAACTAAAAAGCGCTATATAAAATATAAAGGAATTGAAAGGAATATTGGAGACTATTTTTTGTAGTCTTGCTCATATTCTGTGTAACGCCTTCATTCTAGTAGCAGGAAAAAAAATGGAAAGATTTGGTTACATAAAAATTAAAAACTTCGCCGTGATGAAAGAAACTGCAAGCAAAGCCAACATTCAAGCCATGAGGACAAACTATTTGTAATACACAGTGCATGACAATACATATTATTACAAAATACAAAGAAATCCTATAAATTTTTTTCTGAAGGAAGAAAAACACTAATGACAGTCACAGAGGAATGAACAAAAAAGAGCCAAAAAACATAAAAAAATTCTGAACCTCACTACTAATGTTTTTAGGTATCGAGTATGTAGGTGGCTCAGGAGGTTAATGATCTGTGTTCAGCTCAGGTCATGATCCAGGGTCCTGGGATCAAGCCCTGCACCTGGCTCCCTGCTTCTCCCTCTCCTCTTTGCTCATTCTCTCCCTCTCTCTCTCTCTCTCTCTCTCTCTCTCTCTCTCAAAATAAAAATCTTTACTGGCTATGGGACATAAACAATGAATCTTGGAACACTGAAAAAATAAAAATAAATAGATAAATAAAATCTTTAAAAATAGTTAGATATCCTTTTTTGGCTCCCAGATTAGCACAGATTACTGAGATTAACGAAGTTAGCATTTATTGAGTATTTGCTGTTTGCTATATAGGCACTTTATACGTTGACATTCTTATCCTTCTAATAACCTTAATAGATATATTAGATATGTATGATTATTATCCACACTTTATAGATGAGGGTTTAGCTGAAACTATTAAATCATTAACATTATACATTAACAGAAATCTATAACTTGTACTTGATTCTATGCATGCTACTATTTTTGTATCCCATTCTCCTTCTTTTCTGGATTTACTTTTTGTTTGCTGACACGTATTTCCTAGTAATTCATTCACTGAACAACTGAAGAACTGTGATGATCTTGTTCGTTGTTTTCTAACACACAATTCTAAATTCCATTTGGTTTTTATTTTTTGTAGGTAATTTGTTTTAATCTTTGGAAAACTTAAAGGATTTTCTCTTACTCACTGGACTATTTTATTATGAGGACATATTTTTCTTTGACCATGATAAATTATTTCCTAAATGTTTTTTTCCTAATATTTTGTTAGTTTTTCCTTTTGAAGCACATAAATATATAGATTTTAGGTTTTTAGGGTATATTAATATGTTTTATAAGCTTTCCCCCACTCCTTTATTTTCTATCTTTTTACTCTTTTTGTTTTGGGTAGAATCTATGAGCTTGATTTTGCATTTCAAACTTCTAGCACTATCCATCGTACTATTTACTCAGTCTACTGATTAAAAAAAATTTGTTAATGATATGTCACTGTATGTTAATTATACCTCAATAAAAAGTTTTGTATGATAATTTTAAAAATACCATACATCTAATTGTTTTTTTTTTTTCATGGCTATAGTTTCTAAACTATCTCTGGAAATAAGCTCAAACTAGATCCTTCTATTTGCTTTATTTTGTGTCTTTTGATATTGGTTCATGGGATTATTAAATTGATTATTGATTATTCAGTATCTCACTTTTATGGTTTTCTGTTTATGTTTGTGCTTACAATTTTTGCTTGCCTACCCAGGACTCCTTGTTTTATTAAGTTGTCTTCAAAAAAAAAAAAACAAAAAAAAAAACAAAAAAAAAAGTTGTCTTCAGTGACTCTGGGTGTGTAAAAATGCAATACTGAGAACTTACTGAAGAGCAGTATAATCCCTGCAAGGTACTGGAGTTTGATTTTTTCCAACTATCAATTTAGCAAGCAAAAACTGAAATCAGAACAAATTAAAACATACCAAACTCCAATCCTAGTAGCAGAGTCAAAATTTTCCTGGAATCACAGGTAGTCAGCAATAGGAGGCATTTCACAAATATCCAAATGTAAAAGTGGCAAAAATGGAAATAAATGGGAAAGGAGCGCTACATACCAAAATGTCAACTAAGGACACCAGAAATAGAAAGTCAAAAAAGGCAAGTCAAGTAAGAGACTGCATAGCTAACTCTTTTCCTTAAGACATTGGTAGCAGTGGAAAAAAAATTATAAGTCAGGCAAAGACAAGAAGATAATTCAAATAAAGACTCAGTTCCTCTCCCTCTCCTCTCCCTCTCTTACACAGACACATACATATACACACATGACTGGTTATATAAAAGATATAACCAGTTTATTTTTAATTTTGGTAATAAGTATTAAAATGTTTTAAAATAGTGCATTCACATTGTTCAAAATGCAAAAAAAAACCCCAAAAACAAAAAAGTGCTCATTGGAAATTATTCTTTCATCCTGTCTTCCATCTAGTTTCATTTCCTAAAAACAACAATGTTACAGTGTTACTAATTCCTTGGGTATCATTCTAGAGATACACAAAAATAATTTTAAATCACACACAAATACATATATTTTTCCTTAACCATTTTCTTTACATAAATGATAACATATTATAAATGGTGTTGTACCTTGCTTTAAAAGATATATATTTTTTCCATAATATTACATTAATTACCCCTTCATTTTTTAAGAACCTTATTGAAGCATATTTCACATTCTATATAATTCACCTATTTAAAGTGTACAATTTGATGACTTTTAGTATATTTATAGAGTTGTACAGTCATCACTGTAACTAATTTTAGAACATTTTCATTACCCAGTAAAAGCAAACAAAAAGCAACAACAACAACAACAACAAACCCAAACCCACACCCCTTAGCAATCACTCCCTAATCCCTCTATCCCTCCCATCCCCAAGCAACCACTAATTTACTTTCTGTCTCTATAGATTTACCTCTTCTAGAATTTCATATACATAAAATTATACAGTGGCTTTTTACACTTTGTATAATGTTTTCAAGGTTCATCCATGTTGTAGTATGGAACCAGTATCTTTTTGAGAATGGAAGGATGGCTAAAAAGACCCCATATATAAAATATATGTTTGAATTGACATGTGGATATGTACACACATACAGTAATCACATCAATAATTTAATGTATTTATATAGCAGTCACTCATCTTTATGTATTAATTCTCATCAATTACTTTAAAAAGAACCCCCTTCATGTGTTCTTAAGGTAGCGCAGTTCCTTAGGGAGCTACGAAGCCCAGCGCCTTGGTATATAGATCTATTGCACACAAAGCGTTTTGTCGTAGAGGCCAACCCTGATTGGTTATTGACGGTGGAGTCAAATGTATCTATTATCTGATTTCGAGACAAGCTGAAGGTGTGTCCTAACTTCACCATTTTTCCGGGGTGTTGAATTTTTACACCTTGTACCAACCCTCAGTTTCCTCTTGAAAGGAGGTGGGTACATATAGATTGCACGTGTTTCTATCTTCTCTCCTGTTTGAAGGGAGAAAGTGCTTTACCTTCTCTCACATGTCTGTCACCTGGTGTCCTCTCCACCCAACGATGCCAGGATGCCAGCCTTCATTTCCAGGTACCACTGGAGTCTCCTTTCTCTCCTTGCCTGCAGGCTTTCGCTCCTTCAAGGTGCTATCTGGCAGCATACACACATCTTTTTATATATCTATATTGTTTAAATAATTCCCTCAAGCCCTCATCGACTGCTAGATTCTGGTTATTCTCTCCTCGTTCTGTATTTGCTTCTTTGGTGATCCCTGAGAACATAAATTTGATAGTTGTCCACCTAAAGATTGCATTGGGAGCCAGTTAAATCTTTTTGCTTTTTCCAAGTATCAGACCCGTATGTCCAACTGTCAGCTTGAAATCTCTACTGGGATGATTTAAAGAACAAGAACTGATTTAAAGAACTAGAACAAGCCAGAGAGAAGCCTCTCTATATATTCTTTCCCACCCCTGAGGCTGCCAGTCCCAGATGCCAACTTGTCCTAACCTGGCTTTTCCCACTCTGGTTCCTGGCATCCTTTTCCACTATCGATCGCTTTGGGTTGTTCTTGACACTTAGACTGATCTTGTATATTCTGTTCCTAGCTATTTGTCAAATCGGTCTGCTTTTCTTATCTTTCCTCTCACCACCCTACTCACTGCATTATCACCTCTTGGGTGAATCACTGGAATCCCTCTTATTTTCCTCCTGCTACTCTTGCCCTTGTCCACTCTCCTGAAACCAAAGGGACCTTTTTAATTTATGAATTGCCTCATGTGATCTCCCTGCTTACAAGCCTTTCCTGGCTTAGTGTCATTCTTAGGATAAAGTCTCCAACTGTTACAGAGCCTCCAAAATCCTGCTTGATCTCCTTGCTCACCTACTTTTCCCCTCGTCCCACGTCTCACTCACTGCTCTCCCCCAGAGTTCAGGCATTCCTGCTGCTTTTCTGTCTTTGGAATGTATGGGACTCTTTCCCATCTCTCACTTTTCATGATACTACTTTTTCTCTCTAAAGCATACTATACCCTAGCATCTGCATTTTCCTTCTTATCACTAGTGCAGTTTGTGCTATGTCGTTATTCATGTGTGATTATGGTTAAATGTCAATTTTCTTTAAAATATTCTGTTTCAGGATGCCTGGGTGGCTCAGTCATTAGGCGGCTGCCTCCAGCTCAGGCCATGATCCCACAGTCCAGGGATCACACCCCACATCGGGCTCCCTCCCCATCAGGAAGCCTGATTCTCCCTCTCTCACTCCCTCTGCTTGTGTTCCCTCTCTAGCTGTGTTTCTGTCAAATAAATAAATACAATCCTTAAAAAAAATTAAACAAAATATTCGGTTTCATGAGAGCAAGGCTATGCCTCTCTGGCTCACCAAACAGCAAAGCGACAAGTATAAAGAGTGGGTACTAAAAATATACATTAGATATACAAACAGGCGATAGCTAACCATTTTATGGCTGTTATGTGCTCAGCACTGTAATACCTTCTTTCATATGTGGCATTCCACCTAATTCTTACTATCACCTCCATGAGGTATTATTTCTCTTATTTTGCACTTGCGGAATGGAAAATCAGAGAATCTAGGTAATTTTTTCAAGGAATGGCTTACTGGGGATTCCAGCTTTGGCCTGTCTGAATTTTCCTCTGGTGAGCATTCCATTGCACCAGATTGCTTTTGGGGCAAATGGTAATAGATGAATCAGTCAGTGTATTTGCCCTACACCATTCTTTATTAACCAGGCATCAGTGACTGGAAAATGAGAGAGAGAATGAGGGCACAGTTGAGAAGTGACTGAAACTATAGAACCACTTAGACCCTAGGTATGTGTGCCATGTAGGTAGATGATGGGGGCATCAGTGGGATTCTTGCCAATAAGGAATTATGAGCAGATAAGGGCATGGAGGTCTCAGGGATGGATGAACTCTAGAAGGAAGAGAGAAAGAGATAGTCTTCTTTACTTTGAAACATTACCTGGGCCTTGCCACGATTATTTTGGCGGATATCAGAAATGAATACTAAAAATGATCAGGTCTACCTCTTTCCACCATATCAATCTCATGAAAATATCTAGTCCTCAATGTGGACTGAGAGCCTTCTTTAATTTATATTTGTTTCTTTGGCATAGGTCAGTATGCAAGGCATCCTGATAATATTTGCTAAGTGAATGAATGGATGAATGAATATATTTATCGATTGATAATAACACTTTTCTTTACATATCATTCTTAGGAGTTTCTAGGTACCCTGGATTAAAAAATGGGATTAATTCTAAAGAGGGGATTTTGGTACCTTTGCCAGGCAATGTGAAAATATTTTAGGGCATTGGAACTTTTGGCAGAGATTGTAAGATCTGGATATTATTATTGAAATACTTAGCATTGTGAATAAAAGTTCTAGGAAACTTTATGGTCTCTGAGACAGTATTTGAATTCAAGAGGAAAGGAACTTATTTTGGAAATCTCAAGTGAGAACTCTTTACATTAAATAAATATAATTCTTTATTGGAATTTGTTAAAACATTCTTAAAGGCTTCGGGAATTTCTAGAAAATGGAACCAGGGAAACTATAGGAATGTTGAGAACAGAGAAGTGTCCATGGAAGTAATTTTTGCATTTATATAAAATATAAGTACTTTATGAATTGAGGAAATAAAATATAAACTAGTTTTTCCAAAAAATATAAATTTTGATACAATGTATTAAGGTAGAGAATAGAGGTTATTTACTCAGTATTTATTAGTCAGGTACTATATTCTCAGCTCTCTCTTAAGCATTAATTATGTATTTATGAAATAATAGATTTATTTTTTTAAACAAAAAGAATATAAACATCTTTATTTAAGAAATTTAATAATGTTTTATGGTTTTGGGCTTTTTCCCCTTCAGTTAGAAGAAGCAATTGAAAGCTTGAGAAAAAAAAAAAAACCTTAAAAAAAATGAAAATCTCACCTTGTTCTGGACATATTACCTTCTTTCAGCTCAAGAAGAGACAGAAAGAAAGGATCTTTTTTCAAATAAGAAAATATTTGATGGGAGAAAGAAACTTACTGAATAGAATGTTTGCTACAGGGGCCTATGCCTAAATGGCCTCTTTCAGGAACAAATCATTTATTTTATGGATATTCATTTTTTCCTCAGGATTAAAGTGTTAAAATATATTTGTTAACTAATAATTGATCTCATTATTTTTCTTAAGGAAACAAACAAAAAACCCCACAGGAAAATAAGTTCTGTGCTTCCTTTGAATTTGACACTAAGTGTAACATGTAAAAATGTAACAATTCCATTGCCTGAGAGCTACCCATTTCTTCCTTTCCATATATGTATATGTATCATTCACTGTAATGATCGAAGAGGGATTTTGTCCACCAATTTATGGTTAGTATAGATTCATCAATGATCTATAGAGGTAATAAAAGTATGTGGAGAAAGCCAAAGTATAGTATAAATCTGACCTCAAGTTTATCAACATGAGTACTTTGCATATTTTTCACTTTTAGGGCTTCTGGAGATTAAAAGGTCTAGATTTCTTTTTGGGACTCAAGACATCTAAATAATCAGAGCACCACGGACCTTGTTTCAAATGGCAACACCAGTGAACATGGGAATGAAGATAGCTCTCTGAGAACCTGCTATCATTTCTTTTGGGTCTATACTCAAAAGATCTTAGGTTATTTTAATTTGATCATAGGGTAGTTTAATTCTTTGAGGAACCCTCATACTGTTTTCCAGAGTGGCTGCACCGGTTACATTCCCACCAACAATGCACAAGAATACTCTTTTCTTTAATCCTTTATCAATATTTGTTATCTTTGTTTTGGGTTTTTGGTCTTTTTTTTTTAATGAAAGTCATACAAACAGGTATGAAGTGACACCCTGAGGTGGCTCTGATTGCATTTTCCTGATGATTAATTAATGATGTTGAACACCCTTTTATATTACATGTTGTTATTTGTATGTCCTCCTTAAAGAAATGTTTAGTCAGTTCCTTTGTCCATTTTTTAATTTAAAATTTTTTTTTAATTAAAAAAATGTTCATTTAAATTCCAGTTAACATACAGTGTGATATTCATTTCAGGAGTACAATATAGTGATGCAGCACTTCCATTCAAAGATCACAAGTGTGCCCCTTCATCTCCATCATCTACTGTACTCATCCCCCCGCCCACCTTCCCACCTTCCCTCGGGTAACCATCAGTTTGTTCTCTAGAGTTAAGAGTCTGTTTCTTGGTTTGCCTATCTCTTTTTTTTCCCCTATGATCATCTTGTTTCTTAAATTGTACATCTGAGATATCACTCACTTATTTTTTTTTAATTGAGTGATTTCTAGGGACTGGGAGGAGGAGGATATGGGGAGGTAGTAGGCAAAGGGTACAAAGTTCAGTTATTCAAGATGAATAGATCCTAGAGATCTTCTGTATAGCAGAGTGCCCACAGGAAACAATACTCTATTATATACTCAAAAAATTTGCCTAGAGGGTAGATCTTAGACTATGTGTTTTTATCACAAAATAATAATAATATAATAAACAAAAAGAGTTGCAGGAAACTTTTGGAAAGGGTGGATAGATTTATGTTGATGGTACATGAATATATACCTATCTCCAAACTCATTAAGTTGCATACATGAAATATGTTCAGCTTTTTCTATGCTGATCAATATCTTTTTTTAAAAGATTTTATTTATTTATTTGACAGAGAGAAACACAGCGAGAGAGGGAACACAAGCAAGGAGAGATGGGGGCTGGATCTCGGGTATCCGAGATCATGACCTGAGCCAAAAGCAGTCGCTTAACCAACTGAGCCATCCAGGTGCCCCTGATCAGGATCTTTTAATATTAAAGTTGTTTTTTTTTTTTTAAATACACCATCAAGTTGGTCACTCTGCATTCTTTGAGGTCTGATGGAGAGAAGAGTGGCACAACACAATCTCAAGATTAAAAAAAATAAAACAAAGAAAGCCTGGAATGAGAGAAGGCACAGATTTTTTTCTATGTTTGTGAAAACAGCAGCACCTTCTGGCATTTTCCTTTCATAATTTAGGATTCAGAGGATAGATCTGATACAGTTGGTAATTTTACTTAAAGACCTTCCTATTAAATAGACTCAAAATATTTTTGAAGAACAGATGGTATAGACTAGAGGAAGAGATAAACATTGTATGTTAAACATTTTATTGATCAATTAAAATACCATAATTTAAAATGTTGATTCTAATCTGAGAGTTATGCATGTCTGTATATGACTGAAAAAGACAGAGAGAATGTATATGGGGAGTGGGGTGGGTATTATCCAAAGTTAAAGCTGCCCCTCTCCCGAGCCCCACCTCCTACATCGCCCACATGCAGGCAGGCAGACGGCTGTTCTTCGAGGTGTTAAGGAAGCAGGCTTTCAGTCTTGAATCATATGCCTCTGGGCACTTTGAAAATGGCCTCTTCTACTTATTTTTTAAGACCAGTTTGAATTAAAAAAAAGATAGGCAGAATAGAATAAAGAAACCACCTGTGTGGATTTGATAAAGAGACATGCTATAAAGTTACCAGCTCTTTGAAAGTAATTTCATTATAGAAAGAATGCATCCTTACCTTCTAGTTCTTCTTTGTTCTGCTTTTTCTACAAATAGAATGAATTCTTGATAAACAAATACCATCATCAGTGCAAATTAGTCTACTCGACACTAATTTACAATCATGCTAAACTTTCATCTCTGTGAACTATTTACGTATGAGAATTCCCATTCTGTTTTAGGAGGACCTTTTTTGGATATACCAGCCATTCTCATAGATTTTGTAGACAGAACATTGGATAAATCGTTAGATTCACCAAAAGTTAAGCAGGACTACAAAGGAAAGGAAAGGAAACATCACCAATCACTGTTTCAAATGGCATTAAAATTTACTTTTCCATTGATTCATATATTTATGGGAAAGTATCTCGGGTAAGGCTGAATGTAGAAACAATTGCGTTTAATTGTGAAGTATGGAAGCTATAGGGAAATGACAAGCCCACAAATGGTCCTTGTATGTCCTGCTCTCCCCTTGCATGCCATCATGCTCCCTCAGAAGTCTGAGCTGTGTCCAGAGTTGGTTGTAAGCTGTGTTTCTGACAATAGCATGGTTGTAATGGAAACTGTCTTCACCACCTAAGTTATGGGGCCTGATACAGTGACTACCATACAAGCAGTGGGTCAGCCTGCCCTAAATTATGCCTGTTAATGTGACCCCATCATTATTCCCAGGATCTGTGCCCTTCGCCCTTGATCTCATTTCTACAGGATTTAGACAAGTGTCAGACCCTTGGAATGCTACACAATAGTGACCTTGATTCCCTGACTTCACTGTGAAAAAAAAATGAGTTTAAATCTAGTGTCGAAATGATATGGTATGCTTTGTAACCAGATTAGTCCTGATACAAAAGAATCCCTAGCCCTCTGTCAGAAACATCTGCCTTTTGATTTGGTTCAGGCCCTCTGGTCACCAAGGTAGCTGGTGCATTTATAGAACACTAAAGCCTCTTTGTTGTTGTTGTTACTGTTGTATTTGATACATGAGGAAATTCAGGTGATTCCTCCTTAGTTTTAACTTTCCAGATACTGTTTTTAAAGGTTTGTCCTTATAATTGTCAAAATACAACTCTTTAAGGGGGAAAAAAAAACACCACTTAGCAAAAGATGCTAAAATAAAGATGGTGGGACATTTAGCGCTTGATAGATGAACAAGTGGAAAGAGGGTGTAATTTGGAACCAAGAGGTGCCACCCCAAGGCTGGTCCTGAGCTCCTTTGGGGGGAAAAAGCAGTCTTTAATTACATCTGGTACTCGTTAATTCTTTTTGGGAGTCTCTTCCCAGATCTGTTCCCCCATCAGCCTCCCATCAAGCAACAGAAATTCCAGATGGTTCCCTCCATATGCCCGTGCTCATTCTCTCAAGTAGGATAGATTGGTCACTGACAGAGTGGGATAGAACAGCCTTGGTCAAAGGAAGGCAAGACGAAAACCAGCAGGCCACAGTTAATTTAGAGGTCGTCTTTCATTCATGTTTTTAAGTGGGTTGTATAAATAACTGTTTTGGAGTGATTTTTTTTTCTGCGATGTTTTGAGTAATTTCATGGAAATGAAGCTACTCAGAGAAAGTGGCATATTGATTCTATTTTTCCACACCTGGAAGAGAGAGACATCCACTACAAGCTGCCATTATAGTTGAGGGTTGGTCAGTTTGGACCTGCAGCTAATCTGCTGTGGAGACTACATTGGAATGAGTTTTTCTGCCTTTGTTACTTATAGTGATATCTGTAGTCTGTTACAGTGATGTGAAAATTCATTTATAGAAATATTTATGGGGCATATGTTTCTTTCATCTTAGCAGAATTTTATTATTAAGCACATTTATAGACTTTCCATTTTGAAGTAGTTGGGAGTAAAGATGAGGTCAACCTCGATATAATGAAAAACCATACAGTTGACCTTGAACAACATGGAAGTGAGGGTCCTGATCCCATACCCTTTGCAGTCAAAAATCTTTATATAACTCTAACCCCCCCAAATGTAACTACTAATAGTCTATTGTAGACCAGAAGACTTACCAATAACATAAACAGTCAACTAACATATATTTTGTATGTTACACATATTATCTACTGTAGTCTTTCAATAAGTAAGCTGGAGAAAAGAAAATGTTTTAAGAAAATATAAGGAAGATAAAGGACATTTGCTGTAAATACTGTACTGTATTTATAAAACAAAATATCTGTGTATAAATGGACCCATGCAGTTCAAACTCTTATTGCTCAAGGCGTCAACTGTATTATTCTTTCAAGTATATAACACTGTACTTCCTTGTTTATCTGTCCTCATCTGATGGTAGGATACATATCTTACTCATGTCTGATTTCCCACCACCTAACAAGATTTGACACATCATTGGGAAAGAAAAGAAAGAAGAAAACGTGAATAGACAGGACGTTTCTTTCTTCTTTTTTTTTTTAAGATTTTATTTATTTATTTATTTGATTGATTGAGAGAGAGAGAGAACCAGAAGGCAGAGGGAGAGGGAGAAGCAGGCTCCCCACTGAGCAGAGAGCCCCATGTGGGGCTCAATCCCAGGACCCCAGTTCATGACCTGAGCCAAGGACAGACGTGTAAGTGACTGAGCCACCCAGGTGTCCCTAGACAGGAAATTTCCAAGTGGAAGGTGACAGTGAAAACAATAAGAACAATGTTTCTACTCTTGCCTTCATTCCTATACTTCACCTCTGGTATCTATTAGATTTTACATGTGGGGGGGGGGTGTGTGCGCGCATGCGCGTGCACGCACGTTATTTCTGAGTATCTATAGTTCAAATTTCTCAGAAAATAAAAGTGAGAATCACAGCTATGGTCTCTGTTCTCATGGAGCTTACAATAAGCTCTCTATGATTTGTGTGAAATTTGTTGGTATATTTGGAGGGGATAGGCAATTAAAAGAAAAAATTTCTTCTAAGAAAGCTATGTGATAAAGACCAAAAGGAAAATCTTAGATTCTGTGTTATTGTCATATTTTACTTGATAAGTTTGTTAAAAAAAAAAAAGCCTAGTATCATGATTTTAGGTATGTGAGTACTCTGAATGAGAGAAAACATTTTTTGAAGCTATTTAATCATTTTGTACAATGAGACTCAGCAGCCAAATGGTGGTGGTTTGGGCAGTAGGTTAAAAGTGATAGAGGACATTGGTATAGAACTCTTTTTTTTTTTAAGGTGCTGACTTGAAATAATTTCTGTCTTACTTTTGGAATCATAGAAAACTCATGAACTCACAAAATGTGTGTTAAACCTAGAACATTCTCTCGATATTTCACTCTTCTGTTTGAATGTTTTTAAAGTACCTGAGATGAAGTTGAACTATATCTCTACTTTTTACTGTTTAGCCTGTTTGTTCACTTTGTATTAGTTACCAGTGTGCTCTTAAATTTAAGGTGTATAGGGAACTAAACTCAACAAATCTGGGCAACATTTATTTAACACAACTTTATTTTTGTTGTCACAGTAAGCACCAGGGATTTTTAAAATGGACAGTTGCTTCCCCTAAGAAGGTTACAGTGGGTGAGGAAGGTGTAATTACACTCAGGAACAGCCCAGTGAAAATTACCTCTTCATATACACTAATTATAGATGTAATTATAATAATATGTTTCAATGTTCTGTTATCGGAAGGTAGAGGTAGTGGTAGGTCCAATGAAGAATGGATTGGGGGTCCAATGAGGGGGCAGTACAGTCCATTCCATGGGGGTAGTGGTAGGTCCAATGAAGAATGGATTGGAAATATCTTACCAGCAGAGCTAGAATTTGGGTCGATTCTGATGGGGTGAGTGGGTGGTGCGGATGCTGTTGGACCACAACAATGCCGGGAGAATTTATGGACCAGGCCTACACATGTCGCACTTCAATTCTGTCTACATCTTATTGACTACAGCTCAGTTGTGTAGCTTTGTCTATCTACAACAGAGGCGAGTAAAGATAGTCGAACAGTGAACCCAGGAGGGAAAGAGAAATAGTTGGTTTACCACCCTAGAGTCTCTGCTAGGGAAGTGGTTGGGGACTAAGAAAGACAACTCTGAGAAGCTTATTTGGAGGACAAGTCCTTAGCACCAGGATACATTGTTTCCTGGAATGAGACATGAGATTATGTTAACAAAATTCCTTAAAACCTTTACATGTGTCAGTGATTACAGTGCATGAAATTTAAGCAGGAACATTTATTTGAGATATTTAATTTGTGTTGAATTACTGCTAAGCCTCAGAAAGTAACACTTACTACTTTGGCATACATGAAATATTTACTGTTTTAAATGAGAATTTTTATTCATGTATTTCCCTATTGTTATTTTCAGACAAAAATCTATGGTTCCTTTCTTCTGAAGTTATATGGAAACTTTATGAAAAGGGAGATGAAGAACAATGGTTTTAAGTTGTCCAGTGACTTCTACAAGCATGTCAAACTAGTTGACAACAGTACCAGTAGTGAAAATACCCAGCATTTCTTGAGTACACACCAGAACTTTGTTTTATGTAGTAGAAACATAAATTGGGAAATGTAGATCTCTGTTTAAGTCAAGAGATTAAGAATGACTCACTAGTACTGTATAAGCACTTTAGATCTATGAACTCATTTTAGCCTCACAAAAACCCTATGAATGAAGCATGTATTTTTATTATTCCCATTTCACAGATTAGATAACTGAAGCACAATTGGGTAAAGGTGTTGGTTCACACAGTTACTAAGTAGCAGAGCTGAGATTCATATCCAAATAATCTGATTTCAGAGGCCAAGGTCATATTTGCGGATCTCTACCTCCCTGAAACTATGGCCAAAGTAAATGGAAGGGACAAAGGATAGGGAACTTTTAGCATATTTGTGCTAAAGTAGGCCTGGGCAGGGTGGTGGTGGGGGGAGGGAGTGTGCCTAGGTCCCTCAGTCAGTTAAGCATCTGGCTCTTGATTTCAACTCAGGTCATAATCTCAGGGTTGTGGGATTGATGCCTGCTTTGGGTTCTGTGCTCAGCTGGGAGTTTGCTTGAAGATTCCCTCTGCCTCTACCTCAGCCATCCCCACCCTCTAAAAAAATAAAATAAAATATATAGGTTTGGGGCTTTGGGGCATGAACACTGCCTTTTGGCCATAACACCTGCTTTGTTGGGCAATGGAAGAATTTATTAATCATGTAGGTTTGTTTTTTTTTTTTCCTCCTGCCTCCTTATTAAGACCAAGTCTTTAACAAACTATTTGGTCTTCTAGTTGCTACATCTGTCCTGGCATGAATAGCAATGTGAGCAGCCCCTGAATCACCTGGAGAAACCCAGAGTAAATCACTGGAGGGGAGAAGGCAATTCTTGTTTTGGTTATGTGTCTGATCAATTTCTTTTTCTTCTGCAGATAGGACAGTCCTTGTGGATACAAATCTCCCATCCCTCAAAGGCCTTTATGTAATGGGGACTTTAGAATTCCCTGTGGACAGAAGCAATGTTCTGAGTGTGGCTTGCATGGTCATTGCTGGCGGGGAGCTGAAAGTTGGTAAGTACAGGGCACAGGCTTGGGAGCATAATGGGAATTAACTCTATGAGAAAGTCCTTGAGAAATGGTGGTATCATCCAGCAGGTTGGCTAATGGAGTTTGGAGAGTGTTAAGGGAAGGGTTGAATTTACTAATAAAGCTTTTCCTCTACAAGATTTAGACAACACAGATAGCTGTGACTTTGGTGGGTCATTCTTATGTCCACCGACTGTCATCAGGCCATGTTTCTGGCCCTAGGGTTCCCATGCTGCTGCTCATGGAAGGGCTCAAAGCTTCCTCCATGCCACAGATCAATTCTGCCTTTGGTCTTTTGTACAAGAAGTGACCTATAGCTCACTCTTTTAGAAGGAATAATTTATCAGTTGTGCAGCAGTTACCTTTGTCTTGATCCAAAACTTTTAAAAAAATTTTAATTCCAATATAGTTAACAGTGTTATGCCAGTTTCAGGTGTATGATACAGTGATACAACAATTCTATACATTAGTCAGTGCTCATCATGATAAGTATATCTTGATCCCCTTCACCTGTTGTACCCATCTCCCCACCTACCTATTTTCTGGTGACCACCGGTTTCTTCTCTATAGGTAAGAATCTAATTGTCTTGGGGCACCTGGGTGGATCAGTTGGTTAAATGACTGTTTTCGGCTCAGGTCATGATCCCAAAGACCCGGGATCAAGTCCCACATTGGGCTCTCTGCTCTGCGGGAAGCCTGCTTCTCCCTTTCTCACTCCCCTCTCTCGCTTGTGTTCCCTCTCTCACTGTTTCTCTGTCAAATAAATAAATAGAATCTTAAAAAAAAAAAGAATCTATTTATCTTTTTTGGAAAAATGTCTGTTCATGTCTTCTAACCATTTGTTAATTGAATTATTCATTTTGCCGAGTTTTATAAGTTCTTTATATATATTGGATACTAACCTTTTATCAGATATGTCATTTGCAAGTATCTCCTCCAGTTTAGTAGGTTGCCTTTTAGTTTTGTTGATTGTTTCCTTTTCTATGCAGAAGCTTTTTATTTTGATGTAGTCCCAAATAGTTTAGTTTTGCCCTGTTTTGCTTGCCACAGGAGACATAGCTAGAAAAATACTGCTATGGTCAATGTCCAAAAGGTTGCTGCCTGTGCTCTCTTTTAGGATTTTTATGGTGTCAGGTCTCACATTTAGGTCCTTAATCCTTGTTGAGTTTATTTTTGTGTATGGTGTAAGGAAGCAGTCTGATTCCATTCTTTTGCATGTAGCTGTCCTGTTTTCCCAACACCATTTGTTGAAGAGACTGTCTTTTTCTCTTTCCTGCTTTGTCGAGGATTAATTGACTATATAATCATGGGTTCATTTTTGGGTTCTCTATTCTGTTGCAGTGATCGATGTGTCTGTTTTTGTGCCAGTACCATACTTTTTTGATGACTATGGCTTTGTAGTTTATCTTGAAATCTAGGATTGTGATACCCTCCCGTTTGTTCTTCTTTTTCAAGATTGCTTTGGCTATTCAGGGTCTTTTGTGATTCCATGCAAATTTTAGGATTGATTTGGTTTGTGGAAAATGCTGTTGGTATTTTGATAAGGATTGAATTAAATGTGGAGAGTGCTCTGGGTTATATGGACATTTTAACAATTTTTTTCCTCTAAATCCATGAGCATGGAATATCTTTCCATTGCTTTGTCCCATTTATAGTTTCTTTCATCATTATTTTATACTTTTCAGAGTATAGGTCTTTTATCTCCTTGATTAAGCTTATTCCTAGGTATTTCATTATTTTTGGTGCAATTGTAAATAGGAATATTTTCTTGATTTCTCCTGCTCCTTCATTATTAATGTATAAAAATATAATGGGACTCCGTGTATTGATTATATATCCTGCTATATTACTAATTCATTTATCAGTTCTAGTAATTTTTTGGTGGAGTCTTTAGGGTTTTCTATATATAGTATCATGATATCTACAAATAGTAAAAGTTTTGCTTGTTCCTTACCAATTTGGGTGCCTTTTTTATTTCTCTTTGTTTCTGATTGCTTTGGCCAGGACTTCCAGTACTATGTTTAATAAAAGTGGTGAGAGTGCACATCACTGTCTTGTTCCTGACCTCAGGGGAAATGCTGTCAGTTTTTCATCATTAAGTATGATGCTAGCTGTGGTTTTTTTTCATCTATGGCCTTTATTATGTTGAGGTATGTTCCCCCTAAATCTACTTTGTTGTTTACGGTTTATATCATGAATGGATGTTGTGCTTTGTCAAATGCTCTTTCTGCATCTATGGAAATGATCATATAATGTTTATTCTTTCTCTTGTTGATGTGATTTATCATATTGATTGATATGCAAATACTGAACTATCCTTGCATCCCAGGAATAAATCCCAGTGGATCATAATGAATCATTTTTTAAATGTATTGTTGGATTCAGTTTGCTAATATTTTGTTGTGGATTTTTGCATCAGTGTTCATCAGAGATAAGTGGCCGTAGTCTCTTTTTCTGTAGTACTTTTATTTGATGTTGGTATCAGGGTAATGCTGACCTCTGAATAAATTTGGAAGCTTTCCTTGTCTTCTATTGTTTTAGAGTAGTTTGAGAAGAATAGGTACCTAGTCTTCTTTAAATGTTTGGTAGAATTTGCCTGTGAAGCTATCTGGTCCTGGACCTTTGCTTGTTAGGATTTTTTTCGACTTCATTGTTGGTAATTGATCTATTCAGATTTTCTACTTCATCCTCATTCAGTTTTGGGAAGTTATATGTTTCTAGGAATTGATCCATTTCTTCTAGTGTGTCCAATTTATTGGCATATAGTAGGCATATAGTTTTTCATAATATTCTCTTTGTATGCTTTGTATGTCCATCATGGTGTTATTTCTCCTCTTTAATTTCTGATTTTGTCTATTTCAGTCTTCTCTCTCTCTCTTTTGAAGTCTTTAAATTTTGTTGATCATTTCAGAGAAACAACTGTTGGTTTCATTGATCTATTTCATTGTTTTTTGTTTGTTTCTCTTTTGTTTATTTCTGCTCTACTCTTTATTATATTCTTCATCCTACTGGTTTTGTGTTTTGTCTGTTTGTCTTTTTAGCTCCTTTTAGGTTTAAGACTAGGTTGTTTAAGATTTTTCTTGCTTTTTAAGGTAGGCTTGTATTGCTATAAACTTCCCTCCTGGAATAGCTTTTACTATATCCAAAATACTTTGGACCATTATGCTTCTATTTTCATTTGTCTCCATGTATTTTTTTATTTCCTTTTTGATTTCTCAGTTGGTCCATTTATTGAGTAGTAGAATGTTATTCAGCCTTCATATATTTATGCTTTCTCCAGATTTTTTCTTGATTTCTAGTTTCATAGCATTATGGTTGAAAAGGATGCATGGAATGACTTTACTGTTTTTGAACTTGAGACTTGATTTGTGACCTGTTGTGTGGTCTGTTCTGGAGAATGGTCCATGTGAACTTGAAAAGAATGGGTATTCTGCTGTTTTAGAAGGATGTTTAAATATATCTATTAGATCCATCTGTGAATTTAATGTATCATTTGAAGCCACTGTTTCCTTGTTGATTTTCTGTTTGGGTGATCTATTCATTGATGTAAATGGGGTGTAAAAGTGTCCATGTTGGATGCATGAATATTTACAATTGTGATATCTTCTTGTTGGATTGTTCCCTTTATGATTATGTAGTGCCCTTCTTTGTGTCTTATTATAGTCTTTTTAAAAATATATTTTGTCTGATGTGAATATTGCTACCCTGGCTTTCATTTCATCTCCACCTGTACAATAAATGTTTTTCTATCTCTTCATTTTCAACCTGCATCTGTCTTTAGGTCTGAAATGAGTCTCTTGTAGGTAACATACATGGGTATTGTTTTTTTAACTATTCCATAACTCCATGTCTTTTGATTGGACCAGTTATTCATTTGCGTTCATAGTAATTATTGATAGGTATGTACTCATTGTCATTTTTCTACTTGTTTTATGGTTGTTTTTGTATTTCTTTTCTGTTCACATAAGTACATGTTTTAAGGTCCTTGATACATGTTGTCAAATTGCTTTTCAGAAAGATTTTACAAATTTGTACTTACTCCACATATCTCAGAGTTATGAGATCCCTCACACTCTCTAACATTGTCTTTAAACACCATTTTGTTCAATTCCTCTGAGAGTATGAAGCCAGAGGGAGAGAACTTTTCCTGGGTGGACCCTGACTTACTTACTCTGAACTGAGTAAAGTGAGTATAATGAAGAGCAAGGGCTTCAAGTCAAATGACATGGTATCAAATCCAGCTTGGTTACCTACTTGTTATTTGACCTTAAGCAAATCACTCTCTGAATACATCCATTTATTCATCAGTAAAGTATATGGCAAAATAGAAACTTCCTTGGAGGGATGTTAAAACCATTAAACATATAACAACACTTTCTATGTGCTTGGCATGTAATAGGTTTCGGAGAAAGTTTACCTATAAGAGTGCTTGAAGAAAATAGATGCCATACTGAATTGGAGAGTTTAAGGAGATATTAATGAAGGAAATATTCACAAAAATCCAAATGGCATGGGGACTTCCCTAAGGCTAGTAGCAGCAGAACATCGTTACTACCCCTTGCTTTAAAGGAGTGAGAAAAGGAAGTCATTGCTGGAATTAGAGATGTGTGTGTGTGTGTGTGTGTGTGTGTGTGTGTGTGTGTGTGTGAGTTTGCCAGATAGTGCCATGACCTTCTGTGTATCTGGGACTCAGTACAGGGAAAGACTTACAGGGAAAAATACCTTGATGTCACTTTCTTTCCTCCTATCTCTTGCTTGTTCTATCATTTGGCTAAAACTAAGCTCAGTGTAAAGGAGAACTTGATGTAGTGTGTACAGGTCAACAGCATCCTGGAGAACTGAGCAGAGGAAAGAAAGGTAAAGTTTGGAAATGGTGGTGTCAACAGAAGCTCTCCACAATCAGCTTCCAGCTACCATAATACATACCATCCTTTTACTGGTACAATCAAACATTAAATTAACTTCTCCGTCCAACCCTTCATGCTGTTAGTTCTGCCAACTGTATTGTCAACTCTAATTCCTATGCTTTTTGTACGTGCTGTCTCTGTATTTCAAATCTCTACGTTGTGCACTTGAATAAGGATTTTTTTTCCCCTGAGTTTTAGGGGTATCTAAGTGTGATACTTTTTACTTATATCTTTATTTTTATCATTGCAATCCATTTTTCCACAGTGGGGAAATCCTTTTAGATTCTGATCTTTTCCTCCCAGATTAATATCATTTGCTCATTTATTTAATAGTCTATAAAATCCTCATTCAACTAACTGATAGAAATACTTAATAAAACCTAGCCTTTTTCTTTTGACTAGAAAATGTATTTCAGGTTGACATCTATTGCTAAGATTAATCTTTTATTTTTATGTTGTTTTTTAGGCTTCTGAGTTCACTTATCACTATAATAAAAACTTGTTGACCGAGAAAATGTCCCTTTAAAGGGAAGTAACACAGAAGCTTTCCAGTTTTGATTTACATATTTAAAATCTTGTTTTAAAATTTGTCTATTCTCAACTTCAGTTTTACTTATTAGTAGACAATGGTGTATTATTTTTCTCCCTGCTTTGTCCATGTGTTCCAGGCCTAAAGGTTGATTACTGGAACCCATCTGCCCAGTTTTATGTGTATTATGCCTGAAGGAAGACTTTCAACCCATCTGTCTAATTCTACCACACCCTAAAGAAATCCCAACATGAAATAAATAATAAGACTGGTTAGTAAACAGACAATAGCTGTGGACGTTGGCACAGAGCACTGGCACTGCCAGAGAATTCTGCTGTCTGATGCCATCTGATCCAAGTCCTAACATTATGGAATTATATTTCTTGGTGGTCCTGCTTTCAACTCAACTGGTGCTGGCAAAAGGTATTAACTAACTTTTAGTAGAGTAGAAAGGTGAAATGCTATGGAATTAGAAGGGATGTTTAAGATCAAAACCTTACTTAGAGGGTTACCGCTGCATCACAAATGCCAAACTCAATTTCATTCGTCATTCAGTGATTATCTCATTAACCTGATAACTCATTTGGGTTAAGCTTAAAGGATTTCATTTGTGTTTCCATTCTTTCATTCATCATGTGTTTGCTCGTTGCCTATTGTTTGCCAAGTACCATGGGAGAACCTGGATGTACAGAAATATTAATCACTAATCCTGATTTACAAGAGATATCTCGGGGGCCTGGGTGGCTCAGTGGGTTAAGCCTCTGCCTTTGGCTCAGGTCATGATCTCAGGGTCCTGGGATCGAGGCCAGCATTGGGGAGCCTGTTTCCCTCTCTCTCTCTGCCTGCCTCTCTGCCTACCTGTGATATATCTCTCTGTCAAATGGATAAATAAAATCTTAAAAAAGAGAGAGATATCTCAGTAAAATAGTGGAGCCAAACAAGTAAAAGCATAGTTGGAAGAGTTCCATCTTCCAGCCTGGAGGGAGCTTATAGATAGAGGAAGAGATCTAAAAAGACACATCTTTGTGGAAATACATTATACCTTCAGAAAGTTGTAGGAATTATAGAATGGTAGTAGCTGGTGAAGGTTCTTGCCCTTATACATGATGTTAAAAAGTTTAGATTTTATCATGAAGGCAGTGAGTGGGTATTCACTAGATAGTTTTAGCTGGGGAAGTGACATAATTAAATTTGGTCTTAGAATGATCACTTCTGGCTGTGTGGATGGTATATTGGAAGGGGCAGAGTGAAATGTGAGAAGCTATTGGTGTTCCAGGAGAACAAAGGAATGAACTAAGGCATGGGAATGTAGGAATACTGAGGGTATAAAGAACCTAGTGGCAATTTTGATGTGAGGTGAGAAGTCGTTTAGAATACATCCCACATTTCAGGTTGGGAGATCTGGGTCTATGGTAGTGCCTGGATGGAATTACTTTTCTACCACTTGTTAGTTGAGTGACTATAGGTAAGTTACAGGGTCTGTCTCTCAGTTTCTTTACCTCCAAAATGGGAATAATAAATAGCTCTTATTTCATGGAGTTTTATGAGAATTAAATGAGTGAGCATTTATTAAAGTGCTTGAATAGTGTCAGACACATAGGAAGACCTTATAGTTGTTTGTTGAATACATAGACTCATATACGTCAAAATTAGATTTCAATGGAGTGTGTAAGTGGCTAAAATTTGGGTGAGCACCAGCCTTTCAACAGTGGTAGAGGAAGCTGAGTTCAGGGAGGAGGATAGAAAAGAAACAGCAATGTAGGAAGAAGGAAAATGAAATGATAAGAAAGTAATATCTTGAAACACAGGAGCGAATTTACAAGAAAGAGAGTGGTGATTAATGTAAGATATAGCAAAGAGAGCAAAGAAAGTAGGAAAGGAAATAAACCATCTTATTTTGGCTTTTTGGTGTGTGTGTGTGTGTGTGTGTGTGTGTGTGTGTGTGTGTGTGTATGTGTGTTTAATAATGGCTGTCAAGGATAGTTTTGATACAAAATGTTATTTTGCATGTGGAACAAAGAAGAAATTCAACATAATATTTGAGGGACAGTAACTTTTAATGAATTCAGTACTACTTACCTATTTTTTAACAACTTCATTTTTTGGGAGGCTTAAGTGCAACTAAACATATTAAATCTTATTTTTAAAAATGAACAGTCATCCACGTTAAGAATGATGTCATGAAACCTTTATGTGTTCATGAATAACTTTCTTTGGGATGAGAAAATGTGGCAAATTGGTAAATATTAAAGAGAAAATAATTTCTCTGATATGATGACTGTCCAAAGTTTTATTTATAGATTTGTCCCTGTCTCTGTCCCCTTCCTACTTCCTTCCCTTTCTTTCTCTTTCACTGAGTGCCAGCTCTGTGTCAAAAATTCTTCCTGGGACTTGAGTACTCAGCAGTAAGCAAGACAGATAAGATTCCTGTGTAATGAAATGAAGTCAAGTCCAGGTTGGATCTGCGCACCATAGATTAGGAAGTTAGTTAGAGCCTTTCTGAAAAGTCACTATGACATCAAGACCAGAGACACAAGAAAAAGCTAGACTTGCAAAGATTTGGACTGCAGATTTCCAGACAGAAGGCAGAGCTAGTACAGAAGTGCCGAGGCAGAGCAGGAATGTGCTTTACATAGTTATAAAGCAGAAGAGCAGCATGGTAGCCGAGGAAGACTGAGCAGTAGACATGAGTTCATGAAGAAGGCTATATTTGGGGGCACCTGGGTGGCCCAGTCACTAAGTGTCTGCCTTCTACTCAGGTCATGATCCCACAGTCCCAGGATCAAACCTTACACTGGGCTCCCTGCTCTGCGGGAAGCCCGCTTCTTCCTCTCTTACTCCCCCTGCTTGTGTTCCCTCTCTAGCTGTGTTTCTCTCTGTCAAATAAATAAAATTTTAAAAAAAATAAAAATAAAAAAGCCTAGATTTTAAGCAATGTAGTGTTGTTTGCTAAAGTGTTAAGGACATAAATGAGCCCAGATTGAACTGAAAATTGTTATTTTTCATAATCTCGTGAGTATAACTTTAACAAAACAGAAATTAGTTGAAGACTCTCATAATAAATATGGCAATTCTGGAGACCTATATTATAATTCTAGTTAAGCAACTTATTCTATAACTTCTGGAAATTCTCTAATAGTAGATTTATAACAGTAATATCACAGACCTTAGTGATTGTGTGAATCATCTGTCTCATTGCTTGAGTAAGGAAACTGAGATCCAGAGGGTTTACTGATTTTTTTTTTCCATGTCTCCTAGCTGATAAAAACCAGGACCAGGATTAGAGGTTATTTTCATTACCTTAAATCCTCATACTTGAATCCAGTGCCTAAGGACTCTTTTTTCTATGAGTACTTCCTGATTCCATTAACTAGGTTTCAATGTCTTTTTTCTGGTCCACTCAATAATTCATTTTTTCATTATTACATTCATTTTATTATTATGCAATGGTATGTTTTTATGAATGCTTTCTGTGTATTAGATGATAGGATTCTTCAGACATTTTTGTAACCTAAGTATCCAGTGCATAGTAGGCTTCTGATACTGTGCTGTGTGACTGATTAGTGTATACATAAATGAATGAATAGATCTGTCTTTCGGCTCAATGCCTTTTTCTTATAACATGTTAAGTATCCCTAGACTTAAATGTCTACATCCGTAAGGAAAGAATCATAGTGTTAATGTGGAAATGATTTTTGTGTGGCAATGCTTTTGCCCCCTGTATGAAAGGAATAAAGCAGTGGTGAAACATGTAGGAAAAGTTGATGATATTCTGCAAATCCAAAGTATTTTCAACTTTTAGTCTGTCTAGGAGAAGAAAACTCATAAAAATGCCTAACTCAAAGCCTGTTTAATAAACACTGGTTTGCTGATTGTTTTAAATTTTGTATTTCCTTGACCATGAGTAGCTGTCTGAACTCACCTTTTTCACCAGTGTCTCTTCTTTGAGGAGACATCATACTTATGCCTTAAAATGTGGTCTTTGTTATCTTAGATATCAGTGATGGTAACACGTTATTCATCCAAACATCCAAGTCAATAGAGATTTATTTATTTATTTATTTATTTATTTATTTATTTATTTATGAGGAAGAGTGCAAGGATAAGAAGGGGCAGAAAGAGAATTTTAAGCAGGCTTCACATTCGACACAGAGCACAACATGGGCTCAATCTCACGACCCTGAGACAGTGACCTGAGCCAAACTCTAAAGTCAAATGTTTAACCAACTGAGCGACCCAGGTAACCCAGGAGAGATTATTTTAATCTCATGGTTCTAAAATTCCAAAAGCACAACTCTCTTCTGATAGTTTGTAGGAGGATTTCAGAGAGGGATTACCAGTAATAATTAGTGTCTTTAAAAGTTAATAGAACCCTCCTTAATCCCTAAGTAAGCAAGGACATGCCCTACGTATGCATCAATTTCTATGAGGACATGGCAGTTCATTGTTTCGTTGGCCAGTCACAACCAGGTCACATGACATGCTGCCTAGTTGCTCAGTAATTATGCTAAGAACTGGGTTTTTATCCTAAAACTTGTCACATATTGTTTTGCAGGGCTAGTGATGGGTATTTGTCAGTCCTGTGTCACATTTGTAACCAGGAGCCTAAGGTCATCATTAGCACATGACTTTGATTGTCAGGAAATGAAGTACTAGGTGTATGGAAGTTTCTTTCATTGCTTCCATGATTGGGACTTTCTCAATCCTAAAGAAGAAAAATCCATACACAGTTTATTGCCTTCCAAACTGACAGTTCTGTAAGGCTCATTGGATGATTAAGTAATAAAAAGGAGACAAACCAGAGAAAAGTGTAGATTAAAACATATCCTCTAGCCTAAAGCCACAATACCCAGTAGTTAGATTCATTGAGTAGCCAGAGAGAATCTTGTACTGATGTTTTAAAATAATATATTACGTTAAAAAAAATATATATATATATATATCCTCTTTTTAGCTTAGATATGACTAGAAAACCATAAAAAAATTAACACATTTAATGTGTAAATATGACTATAAGTATACCTAGATATCTGCAAAATAGATTGTTTATAAATTAGCTGATATGAGTCATCAGCCAAAAAATCAGTTTCTATTTACACTGACAGTTCTCTAATTAAACTATGTATTAGCTGATGGAATAAAAAAGTGGCACAAAAGGGTTGTTACTTTTAAATATTGTACTTATTTAACTATAAGGACAAAGGCATAAAAGCTTTGTTCTTTTCAGGTTCAGGAAAACACTAAACTCCTTTTCTGTGGGTCTTGAGGCAAACTGACAGGCGATGTGTAATATGAAATGAAATTAAGCACCCAAATATCTCTTTATTTTCAGATGTATATTAATTCTCTGACAGATAAACATCATTTTATACTTAACTATATATGTATTTTAAAGCAAAACACTAACACAAGAAATGATTCTCCTATTTAGACAGGTTATCAGTTTCTATTAAACAGTAACATCCTTCCTTTAATGTTTTAATATTTTTCAAGTCAGTGTTCCCCAAACTATATTTTGGATTTTTGAACGTCTGTTACAATAACATAAAATTCCTCAGAAATTTATTTTTCTTTAAATTATTTAAATAGTGAATTATATAAAAAATAAAATAACTGTTAAATATTATTTAATTATTTTTGCATGGGAAAACTAAATTATTTTAAGCAAACAGATGACTAAATGAATGAATGAGTAATTTGTTTCCTTGTTAGCAACTCTTACCAGAATGTTTGAGTTTAAGATAAGTTTAATTATATTTGCTGCAGTTCCTTGGGCTGGACATGCAAATAAGTGACCACTTAATATATACATTTTTAAATATTTTATTTATTTGATAGAGAGAAGCATAGCTAGAGAGGGAACACAAGCAGCGGGAGTGAGAGAGGGAGAAGAAGGCCTCCTGCTGAGTAGGGAGCCCCTTGCAGGGCTTGATCTCGGGAGTCCAGGATCATGACCCAGGCCGAAGGCAGCCGCTTAACCAACTGAGCCACCCAGGTGCCCCACCACCTAATATTTTTACCATTGAAATGTCTAGTTTCTAGCACTTTAGAAACAGAACATTTCTAATTGGAAAGGGCTTGCCTTCTTTTTCTTAATTTCAAAGTTTAAGTGTTAATTTTAAAATGTGTCATTTTCCCATTATTACTACTACTATTTTTTACTATTATTACTAAGAGCCAACATTTTTAAAAACACTTGAAACATTTTCTATTATATGTAGACCCTGTACCATGTGTCATTAACACACAGTACATCTTTTAACTCTGAATAAATGTAAACTGTTATCGTGCCTGTTTTCTAGTTGCAAAAACCAAGGTTTACAGAAGTGAATAAGCTTACCCACATTTATAAAGATTGAGGTTTTTTTTTAATACATTTTGCCAGTATGTGAGTGAGGAAATGATGTATTAACTTTTACTTTAATATTCAATCAGTTGTTGGATAAAATGACAGACCTCAATGATAAAAATTTTTCAGCCTGAATAAAATCACTCTCAGAGGAGTTAAAGATTATCATTTGTGCCTATTGGCTATTCTTATGACCAATCATTATTTCCTCCAACTGAAAGACCCTCTCTCCCACATTTTTTTTCACCCCGCCCTTTGATTTTTTGGGGGGAGGTGTGTTTCAGGGATAGGTGGGTCAAATGGTCACGAGAATTAAAAGCTAATTCATAATAAAATATGCTTCACAATTTAATTCGTTTAGCACTATCTGTCAGTCTGGGTCTGATAGTAAGAATGTTCTAGAGGCTCTGCTCTGAAGAAAATAGCTATAGCAATACATGAGAAAAAGAGTTATGCTCCTGTTAAATGCCGAACTTCTGGGTGGTAATTTCTTAACCTATCTCTCATGTGCAATCACAATATTTTATGGAATTTCATTTATTTGGACAAAAATAAAAATTATTTAGAAAAAATTTGCTGTTTTTGGTTTCACTGAAAAGGACCTGAAAAAGATATGTCTAAAATCTTAGTTAGTATACATTAACTATATGCAGTTATTTTGCATTATCAGTTTTAACTCAGTAAAGCTGTAAAGAGATTATTCTGAGTAAAATAAGCCAAATAGAGAAAGTCAAGTATCACGTGGCTTCACTTACTTGTGGTGCATGAAGAGTAATATAGAGGGCAGTAGGAAAAAGAATGGAAATGGGAAGTAGGGTAAATTGGGGAGGGAAATGAAACATGAAAGGCTTTGGACACAGAAACAAACTGAAGGTCTTGGAGGGGAGGAGGTGAGGGGATGGGTGAGCCTGGTGGTGGGTACTGAGAGCACGTTTTGCATGGAGCACTGGGTGTGGGGCACAAACAATAAATCTTGGAACACTGAAAATAAATAAAAATTAATTAAAAAATATTAATGGCATGGAGGAGCAGTAAAACAAATATAATTTGGTCAGTTTCTAGTCTCTTGATCAACAAATACTTATTGATGAGTGTCCTTGAAACATAATAATAAAGTTTTAGTTACTGTGAAATATGACATGCATATGCAGAAAAGTTTATGAGATAAAAAAAATACACAGCTAAATTAAACAAAAGTCCATTCTACCGGCTATGTAGTGGGAGCTCTTTTGTTGAATTTGCATTTCTCTTACTTCTAATGTTATTGAGCACTTTAAAAATTTTTAGTGTGTATTTGATATCTTGTTTTATGAAGTAGTTGTTCTCTTGCCCTTTTTTCAATGGTGCATTATCTGTTTTATATTGATTTATTGAAGTCATTTATATATTGTAGAAAATACCTTCTGTTGGTTATATTATTGTCAATGTCTTTGCCCACTCTGTGGCTTGATTCTTCACTCTCTTAATGGTATCACCAGATAATTGGACAGTCTTTATTTCAATGTAGATCATTTTATAAACCGCTCTCAATATGAATTGTACATTTTGATTGACCTGTGGTCAGCAAGCACATGCTATGTGGTTCCAATCCTTTTAAATTTGTTAAACTTGCTTTATGGTTACCAAAGGATCAATATCTGTGACTCTCTTGTGCATGTCTGAAGATGACACATATTCTTCATGGGTTCAGTTTTTCGTCTCTGACTCTTATGTTAGATTTGCCAATCATATTGTTCAAAACTGCTGTATGCTCACTACTTTTTGTTTTTTCTCTAAGTTGTTATGTTTCATTTTCCACTGTTATATCTATTTTCCTTGTAATTCTGTCAAATTTGCTCTATTTACTCTGCAGCTATGATGCTAGGCACATAGATGCTTAAGATTATTCCAATGTGGCTGAAATGGATCCTTTTTACATTTGGGTCTTTGACTTAACAATAACATATTTTTGTTTGTGGTATAAAATAAGGATTTTTATTTTTTCCAAATTCCTATTCTAAGTATTTTTACAAAATTCTTTCTGCACTAATTTGAAATGCCATCTTTATCATAGATTATAGATATTCTAGAGTATTTCTATTTCTAATTATTTTCTGCAGGCAAGAATATTGGTAAAAATAACTGGTTCATCATTTCTGTGACAAAATATAAATGAACTCTTTTGTCAGTACAGTCTTTTCTCTTGATGAACTCACTGTAAAGAGAAAGCAAACAGGGAGATGGCACTTACGGCACAATTTAGAAGTACTGAGACATGTGTCTGCTGTCCATTTGGATGTCTTCTCTGGACTAGTGTCTGTTCATGTCTTCTGCCCATCTCTTGATTGGATTATTTGTTCTTTGGTTATTGAGTTTGATAAGTTCTTTATAGATCTTGGATACTAGCCCTTTATCTGATATGTCATTTGCAAATATCTTCTCCCATTCTGTTGGTTGTCTTTTGGTTTTGTTGACTGTTTGCTGTGCAAAAGCTTTTGATCTTGATAAAGTCCCAACCCAGCAATCGCATTACTAGGTATTTACCCTAAAGATACAAATGTAATGGGGGCGCCTGGGTGGCTTAGTTGGTTAAGCGACTGCCTTCGGCTCAGGTCATGATCCTGGAGACCCGGGATCGAGCCCCATATCGGGCTTCCTGCTCGACAGGAAGCTTGCTTCTCCCTCTCTCAGTCCCTCTGCTTGTGTTTCCTCTCTGGCTGTGTTTCTCTCTGTCAAATAAATAAATAAAATCTTTAAAAAAAAAAAAGATACAAATGTAGTTATCTGAGGCGGTATATGCACCGGAATGTTTATAACAGCAACCGTCCACAATAGAAAAACTATGGAAAGAACTTAGATGTCCATCAGCAGATGAATGGATAAAGAAGATGTGGTATATATCTATAATGGAATACTATGCAGCCATTAAAAGAATGAGTACTTCCATGTGCAACAGTGTGGATGGAACTGGAGGGTATTATGCTGAGTGAAATAAGTCAATAAGAGAAAGACAATTATATGCTCTCTCTGATATGAGGAATTTGAGAGGCAGGGTGGGCCGGGGTTGTAGGACAAAGGGAGGGAAAAAATGAAACAAGATAAGACTGGGGAGGGAGACAAATCATGAGAGACTCTTATTTTCAGAAAACAAACTGAGGGATGCTGGGAGGGGGAGTAGGGATAGGGTGGCTGGGTTATGGAAAAAAAATAAAGAAGTACTCAGAGAAGTCATGGTATGCTGTGACAGTCCATAGGGGGTTCCCTTAACCCAGGCTTAGTGGACAAGGAAAGATCCCAAAAGAGGTGGCATCCAAGCTGGCTTTGGGCTTGTTTAGGGACTTAGGTGACTCAAGCTTTTGAGCATGTCAAGAAAACTATCTCTTCAGGACAAGCTCCTTGGGTGTTGCTCTCTCCGCAACACTGGTGCAGGGGAGGGATAACTGGACCAGCCTGTTATCCTCCGGGGGGCTGAGCGAGATGGTAAGTGTCAATGGCCGGGCCACCACCCTGAAACCGGGAAAGAAACCACACCGAGCCGCGAATTGAGTCAGCCGTGAAGGCGCAGCAATCTCAGCTTTATTGTATCAGAGACACAGTTACATACAGAGGAAAGGAGGGAGTAAAAGAAGTAGGAGGGGCCAGTAGGAGCTCATTAGTGGCTATCACTAAGGCCTGAGGCAGATTTCAGGCCGGACTGCTGGGCGGGGCTAAGTTCGCCAGTCTGCCCCTCGGGCTAAGAGCTGAGGGCGGGAAGATTCAGCTAGGTCAGTACACGGAAGTATTTCGGAGAAGCCCAAGAGGCCACCCCAGCCAACTTCCACTAATGGCCGCAAACTAGCGGGCGCCAGGAGGTCCCAACACTTGGGGGAGAATTACTGCTGCAAGGGGTGTGGACATTTTTATGCACAAAAGAGGGCATCTAGTTCAAAATCATAGAAAGTTGTTAGAAATACATTACAGTGGAGCCAAGCTTTGAGGGATGATTAGTAGTTAGGCAGGATCATGTAGGGATATTAAAGCCTGAGGACTCTCATGTGCAGAGGAGAGAGTGTAGAGGGAATGGTGTGATTCAGTGTGTGTTGGCTTAGTTACAAGGTGTGGGGAGTCATGCTGAGAGAGTGGGCTTAAGTGTAAACTAGGTTTATACTTGATTCCATCAAAGAGCTTTAGTTAATAAAATAATAGAAAGTTCTTTTCCCTTTTTTTTCCTTTGCAGTTCATGGAATCCTTTTGTACTGTATTCCTCTTATCATTCTAACAGTTATCTTTTGTATGCCAGAACTTCTTTTTCTTCTCTCTCCCCCAAGTGATCTTAACATCTGGAACATATTTTGTTTCCCCTCCATTTTCCACCATCACACTAAGTAATGGGAACCTCCCTTTCGTCTTTCCTGTTCCCCTATGTCCATGTGTGCTAGGATAGTACCTGTTAAGTCTAAGCCAAGGCTCACCACTTATTAGCTGTGTAATTGATGACAAGTTACCTAACCTCTCTTTGTCTCCGTTTCCTCATGAGAATCTCAACATCAATCCATCAGAGGGTTGGAAGAACTCAATGAAATGAGTTCATGTCCACAAAAACACCCAGCATGTCTGCAGCACAGCGACAATGATTTTCCTCCATCACAGGTGTCTAAATTCATCCCGGTTGGAAAATGTCTTTTGCTACAGTTTAGAGCAGCCTGAAGCAGTTGGGAAAAGGAAACCAGAGAGGAACTGCATTATCTTGAGAGGTTTCTCTCAGAAGTGGCCACTGTCATTTAGGAACAAAGCCCAAGCTGGAGAGCCCTCACCACTCTTTGATTGCCAGATTTGAGACTAAAAGAGGAGCCTGGGCTTTACCAGCTTTTAGAAATTCAAGAGGTAATGCATTTTAATGTGAAAATAGATTTTTTTTTCCTCTGATGTCATCCTTATCTTCTTTCTACTGAGTCCCTATCCTCTACTGTTCCTTTCTCTCACATCACAAAAAAAGAAAAAAATAATAATAATAAAATTCCAACTCTGGTCATTTCAGATACCAGAATATCACAGCAGAGACTAATTTTGCCCAGACTTTCTGAGAAAGCTTACATGTGCTGCAGTTTGGGGCTGCATAATTGATTTAATCTCTGATTTTAGAGGAACGCTGAACTCTCTTTGTGGGACTCTGCATACATTTCTCTAGGGCAAAAACTGTCCTACTTTTTTCTCTCTGGTATCTGTTTAGTGCTAGGCCATCCCCCACCCCCCATCCCCCCAGAATCTAAACTACCCTCCGTGAAATAAGTGAAATCACAGTTGGAAAACGGCTTACTGGATGGACTTAAAGCTGCCAGATAAGTGTTACACCACACACATTTTTCTTAACACTGTCCTCCTCCCCTGCTTCCCTTCTTTCTGCTCTCGCACATCTTTGTGTGGGCCGAGGGGCTACATTAGTCACTCAGCCGAGGATTGGCATTGCTTTCGTGGACTTGCAGCGGACTTCAGCAATTCACTGCGGATACACAGGCTGTGGGGCTGATCCTTGCCTGTTGACCTGCTGTGTGGCTCTGGGCAGGTTCCCTTCCTCTTCTGAGGCTCACATTCAATAAGGCCTCGTGGGCTAATGGATGTGAAGGCTAGACTGTAAAATGTAGCAAGTGGCAAACTCAACTCACATGGGAACTTTTCGGCTGAATATATATATACATATATATAATTTATAAATATATATATTTATGTGTATATGTATAAATGGAATGCCAGCTGAGGAGAATGATTTATGCCCCCTGAAAGATCACTTAATGCAAATGACAACCAGGCAATTTTCAGTTTGCCAGTGATTCCATACTGTATTTGGCAACCTCAGTTTTGGTTGTGTTTTCAGGAATTTCCAAACTGGAAAGTCTCGTTGGCCAACAGATGTTCTTTGTCAACATGTTTGATCCAATGTATAGTTTGGAGAATAGCTTTGCACTAGTTGTTTCTTGAAAAACAAAAGTCTTTGTAATACTTTCTGTATCTTAGGATGTATGCTCTGCAGAAAATAACCCCTTTGTCAGGTTGATGTGAACCCTTTTCCAGCAGAATTCCCCAAACCATTTGCATGCTGCACAAGTTACCAAATTCCTCTGTTTGCATCAATGGAATGAAGTCAGAAGCCAAAAATCATGCTGACCTTTGTAGCCCGAGTGGATTGTCTCCTTATGCTGCTAAAATAATTTAGGCTTAGAAAAGAACCTAGTACTTTTATTAATTAATAAGTCGCTTGGCATAAGTTGTTCAAATTCACCATTGTTCAAATCCATACTCTTACATATTAACTGAAGAAATCTGGACAAGTCCCTTTAACTCTCGGCTTTGTTATGTACGGACATTTAAAACTGAGATAAGAATCATGCTTACTTTTCATGTGTGCTGTGAAGACTAAATGCAAAGGTGCATGTAAAGCAATTTGGAAATCCAGCCACAGACAGTGTATCAGCCAGCTTTTGCTAGAATGGTGTGTAACAAATACCTCCCAAATCTCAGTGGCTTATAACCACAAATATTTATGTTACCATCAGTTCTAGCTTATGTGCTTTATTCAGGTGTGCTGTGTACGTTCCTTCATTCTGGCACTAGGTATTGTTTAAGGACTTCTCCTTTCATGACAAGGAACATAATTGAAAATGATCTGGTGAAAACTGGCAAAGTATTTGAAAGCATCAACTCAGAACTGGTATCACATGACCAGGCTAAATTTTAGTAAGTCAGGAAAGTGTACCCTCCTCTAATGAAGAAAGAACTGTGAATATTTGCTGAGCAGTAATCCAGTCTACCCCTGAGTTTACTGTATCCCATTTTTTTTCCAATTTCTTATTTCATTATGTGACCATTGGCTCTTGTCTATTTAGCATACATGATAGTATCTACTTTGCATTCTCTAAATTACATCACAATTTCCTCCTCTCTCTTTTTTTTAAAGATATTTATTTATTTATTTATTTGACAGAGAGAAACACAGCTAGAGAGGGAACACAAGCAGGGGGAGTAAGAGAGGGAAAAGCAGGCTTCTGCCCAGCAGGGAATCTGATGCAGGGCTGACCTGAGCTGAAGCAGAAGCTTAACAACTGAACCACCAGTTGTCCCATCCTCTCTCTCTTTTAATTTCAAATGAACTTAAACCATATATTTTTCTTTGTAAACAGGTACTTTGGAAAATCCCTTAGAGAAAGAACAGAAGCTTCTGATTCTCCTTAGAGCCTCAGAGGGAGTTTTCTGTGACCGTTTCAATGGAATTCATATTGATCCAGGAACAATTGGTAAGAGTATACTATGCTTTTTATTTAAAATGAAATGAAATGTGTGTGTTTCTGATATCAAAGTACCATCCATAGAACATCTACTAAATTCCAGGCACTCTTCTAGATAATTTATGTTTATTATTTCACTTACCAGGTATCTTGTAACAGTGTCCATTTCACAGTTGTCAAAAATAAGACTCAGAGATGATGAACAATATGCAGAAGGCCACACTGCTTTATAGTGTCAGAGCTTAGATTTATATCCAGATTAGTCGGACACCAAAGCCTGGACTAAGAATCTGTTATAAATGTAAATGCTAGGTGGTTGTTGAGATATTTTTTAATTGATAAGGTCTATATGTTACTAAGAAACATTTACTGTTGACAGTTTCTTCACTACTGTCACAGAAGCAAATCCTCTTTTAAAATTGACCTGTGTAGGAGCACAGAAGCTGGGACCAGTCTTGCACGAGCAGGATGTGAGAGCCTCGCTAACTCCATTTTAAGGGAGAGGGATAAGAGGCTGTTTATTCTAGCATTTTCACTTTCTCTCTATGGCATCACTAATTTTCTAAGATCTCCGCAACCCAGTAAAACAGAAGCAATCATGTTAGTATAGTGTGAGGGTTGATAACCTAGTTTCCTAATGTACAGCCCTTGCCAGATAGTACAATAGTTTGACAGGGCTTTATTGTTTCCAGAGGATTTTTCATCCATGCTTTCTTCTTTTTAAGAATAAGAGGTTCACGGGGAGCCTGGGTGGCTCAGTTGGTTAAGCGACTGCCTTCGGCTCAGGTTATGATCCCGGAGACCGGGGATCGAGCCACACATCCGGCTCCCTGCTGGGCAGGAAGCCTACTTCTCCCTCTCTCATTCCCCCTGCTTGTGTTCCCTCTCTCACTGTGTTTCTCTCTGTCAAATAAATAAATAAAATATTTTTTAAAAAAGAATACGAGGTTCAAGAATATTTTTACTTTTTTGGGGCGCCTGTGTGGCTCAGTGGGTTAAAGCCTCTGCTTTCAGCTCAGGTCAAGATCTCAGGGTCCTGGGTCTAGAGGCCCACATCAGGCTCTCTGCTCAGCAGGGAGCCTGCTTCTTCCTTTCTTTCTGCCTGCCTCTCTGTCAACTTGTGATCTCTCTTTGACAAATAAATAAATAAAATCTTTTTTTAAAAATCTTTTTTTAAAAAAAGAATACTTTTACTTTTTTTCAAGTTGACAAACTAAATGGATAACGGGAACATTCCATTTATTTTTTCCTGTGGTGTCCACTCTTTATGCAGCACAGTGTTGGATTAAACTTTGTTTTAGGAGTATGCAAGGATCTCTTAATCCTCGACTCCAACCATACGGCCAAGCTAGCATTTTTAAATTTTTCTCTGATATTAAACTGAATAAGGAATGATATATTTATTTCCCGGAATGCTTAAAATTTTGTGACATTGTAAGTAAATGACAGATCTTAACTTTTTAAAGTATTATTATTTGGAAACAACTAAATGGTGTCATTTTACAGTATATCTTTGAGGATTGGAAATGGTCAAGAAATATACTTGTCTGGCCAATTGGATTTTCTGCACATTTTCCAATTTAAGGAAACTAACTGGTTTTTGCTAAAATATTTGTTGTTGGAAATTTCTCTAAATTACTTCACATTCCTCCCCTTCCTAGTGTATTTAGCCAATAGTAACGAAGATGAAATTTTTTTAAGATGAAGATGATGATATCATATGAAACATATATATGTATATAGTCATATATATGACTACTATTATGAAAGATTAATTGTTCCAGAACATGTCCTGGAAGTAAGAATATTTCTTACAATTCCATTAATCTGAATTTAAGTTTTATGACTTTTTTCTGAATTAGAGTATGGAAAAAATATAGGTAGTGACATAAACAGTTGGTTAGATTCTTAATTGATTGAGATTTTTGTTGTTGTTGTTCGCATTGGATTAAAATCAAAGGCAGAGTATTTGTACCTTATCGGTAGTGTTTGGTTCTTCTATTCACATGTTTTCTGCTAAAAATTGTGAAGTCTTTAGATTTCAAGATTAGTGATTTGCAAAACATGGTATGTGTCAGTTCAGGAATGTGAAGACAATACATCTGGGTTCAGGAAGAAAATAGAATTCTAGTCAAACATATGTGAATGTATTCATATATATGTATGTTTTTCTAAAAATAAATAGATACACATGCATTAGGGGTGCGTGATCATAATTTTGTTACTGCTTGGGTTCATGCTCAAAACATTTTGAGACCACTGGCATATGAGGAATTGTGCTTCATGTGATTTTAAATGGCAATAAAACATGTAAGAGGAAAGACCTCAAGGAATAAAACTGGACTGCATCAAGCTTGTCCCTGGTACGACTTTAATTTATGAGTCTGAAATAAATTATAGTTTGAAACAAAAGAGGTAGAGATCTCTCCTTTGATATCTGTCTTACAAAAAAATATGAGGTCCAACCACTGAAAACAAAGCTAATAGCACCAAATTTCTTTCCTCAGGGTATTAAATTACCCTTGCCTTTTGGAAAATGAAGGCTATAACATAAAATATCAAAACCAGGTAACTTCCAACAGAATTACAAAGGGTTTGGAGTCATTTAATAGTAGAATTTAACTAGTTAGTCATTGGAATGGTCTATTTCCCAACTTTTGGATTACTAGAGTGGTGTAGCATTCTTTTTTCTATATTTGAGAGAATGAGAGTAAGTTTCATAACCATGTGACATATCATCAACCTGTTGAAAATAGAGAACTCAAATATTCTTTATAAGGTGGACGTCTTGATATATAGTTTCCATATCACAGATCTTTCACAATAAGCTCTTAGTGAGTTTTACTTAGGTGGCCTTAATTCCTCTAAAATTTCTTATCCAACTGATGCTCCTTTTCCTTTCAGGAGTATATGGGAAAGTACAGCTTCATGGTGCTTGTCCTAAGAAATCCTGGACCCGTCTGGCAGCTGACATTGCCTCAGGCAATGAGAGGTAAGAAAAGAGAGTAAGTTAGGGATGTATTAGCTTGTTTAGCTTGCTGATGTTTTGGGTTTTGTAACAATGTGAAATTAAATTTTTGATCAAGACTCAAAATTCAAGGACGAATAAATGGTAAAATAAGGGACTAGAAGGGGTTCAAAAAATCTCTATAACATAATAGAAAAGAAAAATAAATAAACTAAAGGCAGAGGAGTCTATAGTTTATTTATGGAGTAAAGTTTAGATAATACATGTTCATTGCTATCAGAAAATCTTTAAAAATATGAATTCTATGATATAATAGATGAAATATAAAGTAAAATCATAATTGTCTGAGTTGAGGTGATAGGTGTTGAAGAGATAGAAATAAAATAGGAGTGAGATGAGCATATGAAGAATCTTATGGAATTTAAAATGCAATAACAGAATTTAATAATGCATTGGAGGTAGTAAAGAATGAAATTGCCATTGCCTCAAAGTGAATAGGCACCATGAAGAGCTAACTGATGGAATCTACCTGAACACGGAAGACAATATCAGGAGATAAAATTCATAAAAGAGAAGGTGTTAGAAATATAAAACAGAAAATGGAAAGTACATATAACTAATTGCTCTTTTTTTAATAAGAGCTTCGAGTGATTACAACAGAAAGAATAATGAAAACTCCACTTAAAACATAGTAAACCCAAGAGTACTTACATTTAGTTTGAAGAGTTCAACACCAAGAATAATGATTTTGCTACATATTCCCACAGTACAAGAAAACAGCAGTGAACAGGGGGCACCTGGGTGGCTCAGTTGGTTAAGCGACTGCCTTCGGTTCAGGTCATGATCTGGAGACCCAGGATCAAGTCCTATATCAGGCTCCCTGCTCGGCGGGAAGCCTGCTTCTCCCTCTCTCACTCCCCCTGCTTGTGTTCCCTCTCTGTCTGTGTTTCTCTCTGTCAAATAAATAAAATATTAAAAAAAAAAAAAAGAAAAAGAAAAAGCAGTGAACAAAATAAAAGAAAAACAGAAGGGAACATAAAGCTTCTTAACCTTAGAATTCTCTACACCATTAAACATAGGAAGATAGTGGTGTAAAATACATACACGTCTGGGGAAAAATATATACATGTTTAGTGGTGAAAACTATATATATATTTAGGGATTTCAATCAATGACTTTGACAACCTGCTAAAATTGCTGTTTACATATGAAAGCAAAAAAGTGTGTGTGTGTGTGTGTGTGTGTGTGTGTGTGTATCTTTTGTTTGTAGGAACTGAAAAAAATGCAAAAATGTATTCTGATAAAGAACTTACACTGATTTAAAATTCATGAATAAAATTTAGGAATACTGTAAAGGTATATAAAGTATCTATTTTAAATGTAAGCACTGGAATAAGTTAAATATAATACTGTAAATATGACTGTTAAAACAAATTCTAAGGGCTCCTGGGTGGCTCAGGGGTTAAGCCTCTGCCTTCGGCTCTGGTCATGAACTCAGAGTCCTGGGATAGAGGCCTGGCATCAGGCTTTCTGCTCAGCAGGGAGCCTGTTTCCTCCTCTCTCACTCTGCCTGCCTCTCTGCCTACTTGTGATCTCTCTCTCTCTGTCAAATAAATAAAATATAAATGAAATCTTTAAAAAAACCAAAGTCTAATTATTGTTGTAAAGGAAACTACATAGAATTTGAAAAGTGAATGTATTAGTCAGGGTTCCATTTATATAAATATATATACTCCATAGGTTATGTGTGGGTGTATATGTATAATATACTGTATATATATATAGTATATATAAAGAGATGTATTTCAGGGAATTGGCTTATATTCTTAGGAGGGCTAGTAAATTCAAAATTTGTAGGGCAGGTTGGTAAGCTGAGGCCTTGAACCTTGTCTTGAGACAGAATTTCTTCTTCAGGGAAACTTTGATTTTACTTTTAAGGCCTTCCAACTGATTGCTGAGGCCCACCCACATTATTGAGGGTAATCTTTATTTAAGGTCAATTCATTGTAGATATTAACGACATCTATAGAATACCTTTGCAGAAACAGGTACATTAGCATTTGATAGAATAATTGGCACTACAGTCTAGCCAAATTGACAGGCAAACTAACCATCACAGTTCATAATTCTCAGATAAAACTCTGGGTTTACAACCTCAGAATGTGGCCATAGGAAACTGACGATGGGACATGAGTGCCATATGAAGTAAAGATGAGTCAGTTTGTTTGAGAAGAATTTAAAATAGGGTACATACCTTCCAAATTACCAGGAAGAAAAGAGAATGAAAGAAACCATAAAATAAATAGTAAAATGCAAAAGTAGAAGAAAATTAAATAGTAAGAGAATTGAAGCAACAAAAAAGGTATAAAGAGGCAACAGAAGTAAGAAAGTAAGAATAAATCTTCCAGTTATAAAAAGAAAACATGCAACTAATGAAATGTTGAACACAACATCAAAAACTAATGATGTACTATATGTTAGCTAATTGAATACAATAAAAAAATAAATAAAATAAAAAATATTCTTTTTTTTTTTTAGATTTTATTTATTTGACAGAGAGAAACATAGTCAGAGAGGGAACACAAGCAGGGGGAGTGAGAGAGGGAGAAGCAGGCTTCCCGCCAAGCAGGGAGCCCAATGTGGGGCTTGATCCCGGGTCTCCAGGATCATGACCTGAGCAGAAGGCAGTCGCTTAACCAACTGAGCCACCCAGGCGCCCCAAATAAAAAATATTCTTAAAAAAATAAAAAGACAAAGAAAATATGACTATGAAAAATGACCCCACATAGGAAAAATTGGGTAATAAATCAACATGTAATCACAGCTTTTTTTACTAGAAAAAAGAAAACCAATATAGGGAAAAATTAATCAAATATTAGATAAAAAAGAATTATTGAAATGAAAACAAAAGACTCAAAATTATAAGAAAAGAAAAAATTAAGTATATAAAATAAATATATTTTGTATTAATAAAGACTTCAATCTCCAGGGAGACCCTAAGAGTCAGGAAAGTTTTGTACTAGGTAACATAATACAAAAATACATAAAGTAGGGGCGCCTGGGTGGCTCAGTTGGTTGAACGACTGCCTTCAGCTCAGGTCATGATCCCGGAGACCCGGGATCGAGTCCCACATGGGGCTCCCTGCTTGGTGGGAAGCCTGCTTCTCCCTCTCACTCCCGCTGCTTGTGTTCCCTCTCTGGCTGTGTTTCTCTCTGTCAAATAAATAAAATCTTTAAAAAAAATACATAAAGTAGATCTTTAAAAAAATGAGGAAATTGACAGAAACAAAAATGACAACAAAAGACATTTACCTACTTCTTTCAGGGATTTTTTTTTTTTTTGAGAGAGAGACAGAGAGAAAGCCACAAGGTGGGGGAAAGGAGAGGGGGAAAGGGAACGAATCCTAAGCATGGGGTTAAATCCCAGGACACTGAGATCAAGACCTGAGCCAAAATGAAGAGTTGGACACTCAACTAACTGAACCACCCAGATGTCCACCTCTTTCAGTTTTTAACTTTTAAACTAGGTTAAAAATTATAAAGGGAACATGAAGAAATCTGAATAATGTAATATAGGCAATTTAATTTATGTATACAAAGAATAGAAATATAATTTACCTTAGAATATAAATATAATTTAAACCTTAAGAAATTTTAGTAAGCAGAAATGATGTAGAATATGATCACAATAAAGCAAATGTAAAGGTAGAAACATACTAACCAATAATTTTAATCTCTTGCAAGGTAAAAGAGCAGAAAAGAAAAAAATAAACCTTCTCCTAAATAACTTTTGTATCAGAAAGGAGATGAAAACTCCAACAGTAGAATGCTAGAAAAATAGTAATAATAGTTATTTCATGAGTCATGGCCAACATGTCATCACATTAAATGGTTTCATTGCTGAATAATGAAATACAAAAATAAAAATACTAAGCTATCAGTGTGAGAAACCAGAAACAAAATAACCGATAAGTCTAATGAAATTAATTTGTGTAACATAAAAGGAGAAGTTGGTGAATTAGAACATAGGAAATTAGTAGACTTGAAATTCTTTAGAGATAATGGTTTAATCTTTAATGACATTGATTATACAAAGAAAATTATATGTAAACTCAGAAATGAGAATTCAAATATAATGCATACCAAAAAGATCAGAATTACAATAAAATGTGTATGCCCATAGAGTGCCATTCTGAAATTTAAAAAAATAAATTATATGTAAGAATATAAATTTTCATAACTGGTTAAAGAAGACTATAACTGCAAGAACCAATAATAGCAAAAAACATGCAGTTATCAAAGATTTGTTCCCAAGAATACATTTGGCTCAATTAAATTGATGGTATATTCTTTCAGTCACTCAAATATCAGACACTTTTTATGTTGTATAATCTATTTCAAAGCATAAGAGAATATATAAAACATTTTAATTAATTTTATGAAGCAAGCATAAAATACTTTTTATTTATTATTTTTGTTTTTAATAAAATACTTTTTATTTTTTAATTATTTTATTTTTTAAAGATTTTATCTATTTATTTGACAGAGAGAAACACAGCTAGAGAAGGAACACAAGCAGGGGGAGTGAGAGAGGGAGAAGCAGGCTTCCCATCGAGAAGGGAGCCGGATGTGGGGCTCCATCCCAGGACTCTGGGATCATGACCTGAGCCAAAGGCAGATGCTTAATGACTGAACCACCTAGGTGCCCCTCATAAAATAATTTTTAAAACAGCTGCTAAAGGTAATTAATAAAAAGAAAACTGGGACAACACCTAAGTGCAAAAAAAAAAAAATTCTAAATAAAACAGCAACAAATGAAATCCAGTAATGTATTAGGAAAAAAATGATGGTTGAACATGATTTATTCAAATAAAGAAGGATGGTTTAAAATAATTCCTTAATATAATTTATTGAAGCATATATATAAAGACTAAGAACATGATCAATCTGATACAAAACAAAAACACACTTAATAAAATTCAGCTTGCATTCTTGGAATAAACAGTAAATTAAGACTACAAAATATGCCTTTGTTTTTTTAAGGATAGTCCTTTAAATCAATGTTTCTTAGCAGAGTGGTTTAGCCATTAGTTGAGAATCATTGCTTTAAATAATAATACAAATTAAATCATTAAAAATCACTTTCAAACAAGCAACTTTCTGTTTTATGGAAAAACTGACATAAAAAATTACTGTGTATTATAATAATCATTAACTATTATTATTAAAGTTTTGGTCAATGTGTTTAGTCAAGAGAAAACGCATCAGTTGTTACTATTAAAAGGAATATAAACCGTCAGTTTTTTGTAGATTATATATATTTTATCTTAGGACACTAGAGAATCATCTGAAAAACCAACATTGCATTCATTCAATAAATGCACAAATTAATAGATTTTGAATATTTTAATGTAAAAATCCTATTTCAATTTCAATTTAAAATATCTAGAAATAACCCTAAGAAAAATTACAGGAGGAATGGAAACAAAAACTATAAAACTTAACTAGTAAGAGGCATAAAGGAGCCTCAATATTTTAAGGATGTCAAATCTAATGGAACTTTAACAAGTCAAATATACACATTTGAAATCAGATTCACTAATTCTAAGTCTTCTGGAACAATAAACACTGGAAGATAGCCAACATTACCAGTTACTTTTTGAAAAATACATACCTTGGGGCACCTGGGTGGTGCAGTCATTTAAATGTTTGGCTCTTGGTTTCAGCCAAGGTCATAGTCCCAGGGTCCTGGGATCAAGCCCAATGTTGGCTTGGAGTTCAGTGCACAGTCTGCTTAAGATTCCCTCTCTCTCTCTCTTCCACTGCCCCTCCCATTCACGTGGGTGCACACACATACACTTTCTCTATCTCTTTCAAATAAATAAATCTTTAAATATATATATGTATACATATATACATATATAGATGTGCATACATACACACACACACACACACAACACTTTCAATGTGAATAATCGCCTATTGCTGTTGGCACCAAAACAGAAGAGAATGCCTAGTGATAGACTCAGGTATGTATTATTACTTACTTAGAATTTAAATAAATTAGCATTTCAAATTAGTTGCAGACTTGTGCTGTACTAATTGGTAAACATTCTGGAAAACTATAAAATTAGATTTTCAAATTATGCTTCACTCTGAAAAAATTATCAGTAGATTAAAAATTAAATATAAAAAAACTATAGGGGTGCCTGGGTGGCTCAGTTGGTTAAGCGACTGCCTTCGGCTCAGGTCATGATCCTGGAGACCCAGGATCGAGCCCCACATCGGGCTACCTGCTCAGCGGGAGGCCTGCTTCTCCCTCTCTCATTCCCCCTGCTTGTGTTCCCTCTCTGGCTGTGTTTCTCTCTGTCAAATAAATAAAATCTTGAAAAAAAAAACTGTAAAATTATTTGAAGAACAATTTAAGTGAATATTATACAATATTAAATTAGGGAAGACCTCTCTTATAAGAAATGCAACAACTATAAATAGCAAAGAGTCATAGATTTGACAACATAAAAATCAATATTTAAGAAAATTAATATTTTTGCATTACAAAATGCAAAGGCAAGTATTAAAATGGAAAATATTTGCAATTTTTGATAGTACAGATGGAAGGTTAATATTTTTTATATGTAAAAATTACTTAGGAATTAAAAGAAAATAAGATGAACATACTAGAAGAATAAACACTAAAGAGTTTGAATACATGAGCCACAAAAGAAGACATACATCTAATAAACACATGGAAAAATGTTCTTCCCTACTAGAGTTGAAACAAATGTTAATTAAAACAAAATTAAGCACTATTCTAAAGTATTTAATTACCAAAGAGGAAGATGATTGAATTCCATGTTGACAAAGGGAAGGAGATGTGGGCATTCAGGCTAATATTATATATTAGCCTAGTTTTGTAAATAAACAAAATAACATTTATGTGTGCATATATGTGTATAAAGAAATATCTGGAAGGACATACAGCACAGCAATGATCCCTGTGGGAGAGACGATAGCTGGCTACTGCTTTGGTGTGCTTTTCTCTACATACAGAATTTCTTCACAGAGTAGTGATTACCTTTGAACATTGTTAGTTTTATTCAAAACAATTTTTGTAAATTTTTAACCTCTGTCAAACATTGAATTATAGTCTGGAAATACAACAACAAGTAAAAGTTGACATGGCCTCTGTACTCATACATTAATGAAATAAATATAAAGTAAATATAAAATTACATATGGGATAAATGTTATGAAGGAGGGCTTTATAGGATTCTGAAACACGAATATGGGATCTTGAGGCAGTAATGGAGGTTAAAGAAGGCTTCCCTGCAGAGTGATTTCAGAGATGAGAGTTAAACCATGAGTGAACCTTAATTAAGCAAAGTGGGGTGGGGGTGTGTGAAAAGAACACTCCAGCAAGAGCAAAGAGCATTCAGTCATTCAACAAATATCTGATGGGTACTTATTATGTGCCAGGTGTGGTTGTAATCCTGGAGATATAGAGACAAATTTGAAGAGATCACTGCCCTCTGGGAGTTTATATCTTCATGGAAAGAGACAATAAAGAAGCTAATACAGAAATATAAACAACATAGTTGCACATTATAAAATGCACTAGTAAGGAGATAAACAAGGTGATACAATCAAAAAATAATTGGGGAGTGTACAAGATACCCTTTTATATTAAACAGATGGGGGAGACCTCTCTGGGGCAGAAAAATTTGAGTTGAGATCTGAATAGTAGGAGGCATCCTGCTCTTTGATGAGAATGGGCTAGAGTGCTCAGTGAAAGAGGGACATCCGGTCCAGTATTATCTCTCAGGTGGTGTTTGGGGAGTGGGAGACAGAGAGAAGGTCACTAGAGCTGGACTGGAGTGAGCAAAGGGGAGAGTGATATGATATGGTAGATGCCAAGTCAAGTGATACCTAGTTTAGGTGTGAGAGGTCAGAGGGAAAATCCATGAGGGGTTTACAAAGGGCGATTGATAGATTGACAGACTCTGACTTATGTTTTAAAAAACCCTCTGGCTGCTATATAGATGATGAGTGGTGGAGGAAAAAGCAGAAGCTGGGCTATGAGTTAGGAGGCCGTTTGAGGCCAAATATCATGGTGGCTAGGACTATAGAGGAGGCAGTGGGGATGGAGAGAAGACATGACGCTGTCTCAGCGTGCCAGTGGACTGCATGTTGAGGTGAGGGACACGCTTCAGATTTTTTGACTGAGCAACCTGGTGGATGGTGGAAACATGCACTGAGATGGGAAGACTGGAAGAGGAACAGATTTGTCAGGTGGAAGATGGGACAGGCTAAGTTGGAGACACCAAGTGGAGATGTCAAGAAGACAATTAGGTATGTAGTTTAGGACTCAGGTAGAAAAATAATGGGTGGTCATCCAGGAAGTAAATAATGTCACTGATCAAAAAGATAAAAAGAAGAGAAAATTGGAGCCTGGGAATGAGACTGGGGCCATTCTAATTCTTTCAAAGCTGATAGAGTCAGCAGAGATGATGGAAAAACAAAGGCCCAAGAGCTGATTCTGTGGTGGGAGGAAGAATGGGTAACATGAGACACTTGGAGGAAGGCCAGGTTGCCTGGCCTGGAGAGCAGGGACCAACACAGTAGGGTTCCCAGGAGTAGTTAAGGGTCAGGGTGTATTCACTGGCAATATCAAGAAGTTTAGTTTTTACCTTCCAGGAGCATTGTGT
>PITA01004899.1:0-12684 GCA_004023965.1 Spilogale gracilis | reverse complement strand
AAGAGGATAGTGTGGATGGGAAGTAGAGCTTGTAATCACATTCCTATATGTAAAAAAAAAAAAAGAATCATTCTGGGAGGAGTCAAAAGTGGATCTAGGGACACCACTTAGGAGGTCCAAGCAAGAGATAGCAGAACCTGTCGTCAGGAGCTAAAGTGCCCATGGAGGGAAGTGGGCACATGTAGAGATAGGGGATACAAGTCTGTAAGATATATTGGATGTGAGGCACTCTCTTGGTTTCTGGATTGTAGAGACTGACAGTGCTGCCATTCACTAAAAGAGGACTGAATTTTGGGGAAAAGATTATGAGTTCAGATTTGGTCATGTTGACTTCGAGGTACCTGATACACATACAGACTTGTGAAGTAGGCAGTTCAAGCAGGGATAAATAGGAAACTTTAATTATAAGACTAGCAAGCTGAAATTTGGCAGGAGCCATATAAACGGATTTTTCTTTAAAAATGTGTTAAAACCTCCTTCAGAGTCAGAACTATAGGCTCTTTTGAAAGAAATTCAATTTTATGAATGAAAACTATAGTAACTACGTACCATTTATTGAGTTCTTACCATGTGAGTTTACTCTATGTCAGGGATCTACCAAGCATTCTACATTCATTATCTCATTTAAATCTCTCAGTGCTGTTCTAGGTATTATGATCTGCATTTACAGATACAAAAACTGAAGATAGAAAAGTTGAATAAAATTTCCAAGTTTATAAAGCTAGAAGTCCCTGGGCTGACTTTTTTTTAAACATGGTTTGATTCCATTGCTTGTGTTCTAGTGCTCTATAAAAATATTAGAAACAAAATTTCTTAGTATGAGTCCTGATGAGTTTTTAATGAGTTTATATGATGGATATGTAATTACCATAGTGCATCCATTTTATGGAGGGCATTCCTTTTTTAACCCTTTAAAAAATGTAAAATAATTGAAACCTCACAAGAAGTTGCAAAAATAGCAGAGTCCTCATGCACGCTTTTACTCAACATTCCCTGAAGATATATTTCATAACCTAGAAATGATAAGATCTAGCAAATTGATATTAGTCTAGTATAGCTGAAGTATAGACCTTATTCAAACCATTTCATTAAACATTGATCTACAATCTTCTTTTGTTAAAAGTCAGTTTAGTAAGTCCTTCTAATGCATTGTTATAGGGACAGATTTTACTCAGACCTCGTTATGGATTTTTGCCAACACAATTACATATCTGAATTTATTTGTGTTTAATTGATTTATTTTATGAAGAACTTTGAAGTGAAATCTTCAGAGGAAAAGTTTCTCATTAAGTTTATAAACTTAGACTCATTCAAAGTAGGCTTAGCAAGATATTTGAAAGAATATTATTTTCTTGTTCTACATTATAAGTTTATCTCTAAGTTAAGCTACTCTTCACTGTTGCTCCACTTCAGCTGACTTTGGGGGACACTGATGAACAATATGTTGAATTTTTTGGACTTCAGATAAGTCAGGAGAAGTTATACTTAGATTTATACTTAGATTTAAAGAAATTGGCTTTTACTGGTTGTAGAGGTCTTACTGTGAGTCATGTAAGGGTTACCATGTATTCTTTGAAGTTAAACGTGATTACTTAATCAAGCCTATGTAAAACTTTTCGATTTTGTCCTGGCCATGGCAAGATTTTACACAGGTCAGGGACAGGGTCCAATTCATGTTGTAATCTGGTTCATCCCGTGTGGAGAGTTGTTGTTGGTGGGGACAAGGGTAGAAGCAGAAGACTCTTAGGGCAGTGCACTAACATTACACATAACATATTGTCGTGGCCCAGATTAGGGTGGCAGTGAAGGAGGAGGACGGAATGGTGAAGTACGTGTTGAAGACAGGAGACGTGAGTTGCTGATGGGTTGGGTCAAAGACAAAGAGAAGAAGAAGAGATTACTGTAAAACTTTTCACCTCAGCAACTGGGTGGGGGCTGTTCTGGTTTATTGAGAAGTGGAAACTGGGAGAAGAGTAAGTTTATGGAGAACCTTCTTCAAAAGGTCTCATATTTTTTCTTATTCCTTTTCTTTTTTTTTTTTTAATATTTTATTTATTTGACAGACAGAAACACAGCCAGAGAGGGAACACAAGCAGAGGAAGTGAGAGAGGGAGAAGCAGGCTTCCCGCCGAGCCGGGAGCCCGATGTGGGACTTGATCCCAGGTCTCTGGGATCATGACCTGAGCTGAAGGCAGTTGCTTAACCAACTGAGCCACCCAGGCGCCCCTCTTATTCCTTTTCTCATTTACTTTTTAAAGAAAGACAGTGTAGAGAGACTTATCGAGTCCCTTTGTCTTGTTGTTTTCTATGTTTCTCCTATGCCGTACTAACTTCGGTATTTATAAGGAAATAACTGAACTAAACAACAAATGGTTTGTCACCTCAGCCTTGCCCCAGGACCCCAGCCTTCTGCACTGACATCAGTGCTGACATTTATCCTGCCATTACCTGTTGGTATACTTTGGCTGGACTTTGGGCACTTCTTGTTCTCCTTTCCGATACATTCCCACTTGACACACGAGTGTCCGTAACAATTATTTTTACGAAGTTCCCTAAATACTTGATAAGTAAAATAAGGAGGTACTCAGTGCTCTTGAATCTCATCTCGCTTTGACACTCCCTGCTTATCCTGAGAATCTACCACATCTTCCACAAGACATGTAATCTCTCCTCCTGCACACCCTGATTTTATCACCATCTGAATTACAGAATGTAGTTTTCTGATTTATGATTTTAATAAAAATATGCTTCTTGATGACTCATTCTAAGCTACGTAAGGTGTCTATGTCCTGTTGCTCCATGTGGCTTTTATAGGAGCAGAAAAATACTGCTTTTTTATGAATTGTATCTATTAGTTAGCACCTAGTACACAGCACAACAACAACAACAACAAAAAGACTTCTAATAAATGCCTGCTACCTTGAATGAATGTGTCTTTTCTGGAAATCAGAACTTATTGAGTTTCTTGATTCAGTGGTATAACATCTAATAAATGAGAATCTCACATTTATTTTTATTTATTTTTTATTTATTTTTTAAGAATTTATTTACTTGACAGAGAGAAACACAGCCAGAGAGGGAACACAAGTAGTGGGAGTGAGGGAGGGAGAAGCAGGCTTCCCGCAGAGCAGGCAGCCGGATGCCGGGCTTGATCCTGGGATGCCGGGATCATGACCTGAGCTGAAGGTGGAGCCTTAACCACTGAGCCACCCAGATGCCCCATCACATTTATTTTTAAAAACATGTGTAATTTACTTTACTTATTACTCAAACTTCACTATTCTACTATAACAATTTTGTTCAAGTAATATTACAATATAGAATTGGCAGCCTCATTCTTTTATTGGCAGGTGTTCAGGATCACGTATATAGCCTCCAAAAGAAGATGGTTCTGTCTGGTCCAGTGAACTAGTGGGTTCTAGCCTCAGATTATTGTCTCCCTGCCGGGAAAAGGCACATTAAGTCAGAATATAGGATGGAAGTAGTATGCTACAATGAAAAAAACCTTGCATTTTGAGGAAAGGCACAACTGTAATAATTCTCACTGTGCAATTAGCTAAACTTGTAATTTTTTAAAAAGATTTTTTATTTGTTTTACAAAAAGAAACACAGCTAGAGAGGGAACACAAGCAGGGGGAGTGAGAGAGGGAGAAGCAGGCTTCCCATTGAGCAGGGAGCCTGATGCGGGGCTCGATCCCAGGACTGTGGGATCATGACCTGAGCAGAAGGCCGTTGCTTAACCAACTGAGCCACCCAGGGACCCTGCTAAATGTGTAATCTTGAGCAAACCATTCTTTCTGACCTTCAAGTTCTTATTCTCTGACACAAGAATAAAAAGCCTGGCTAATAAGGATTAAGTGAATTAATGTATGTAAAGGTGGAAAGTGAGCCTTAAAATATGCTAATGATTTTGTGGTTATAGTAAAAATGAGTAAAAGTAGCCTTTCTCAATCCACTTGGGAGATTGTGGCAGGCCCTCCCCAACCTCTCTTATTTCTCTAATACAAGCTCATTTGCATTTACAAAAGAAAAGTTTTCTACATTCTGTAGGGTGCCAGTGAACCCAGGCCTGTCAGGCTTTTCCCAGCTTTACCACCGGAGAGTAAAATTTTCTCTCTCAGTTTCAGTTCAAAAGACCAGGCAACTGTTATCGATAGCACTGTATTGAATCACTGAAATTTGCTGAGAGTAGAACTGAAATGTTTCCACACACAAAAAGTCAATGTGTGAGGTGTCAGATGTGTCAGTTAACTCGATGAGGGCACTCTTTTCACGGCATCTGCATAGATCAGATGGTTGGTTCTACCTTGGTAAAGCAGATACAGTGAGGTCCAAAGGAAGGATTTTCACATAGGCCAGTTGGATTCCTTGCCCACTCTTTCACAAAGGGTTTGTGGGGCTATAGTCGACAGTGCTCAGTAAGATACAGAATTAGAATGGTTGTTAAGGAGAGCAGCTCTCAGAAAAGATGTGATGAGGGGTCGCCTAGGTGGCTCTGTCAGTTAAGTGTCTCCCTTCAGCTTAGGTCATAATCCTGGGGTCCCAGGATTGAGCCTCACGTTGAGCTCCCTGCTCAGGGGAGAGCCTGCTTCTCCCTCTTCTCCTCGCCCTCCCCCAGCTCAAGTTCTCTCTCTCAAATAAGTAAAAATAAAATCCTAAAAAAGGAAAAAAAAAGATGTGGTGGATTTTGTGGAAGGAAAGCAGAAAGGAGGTCAGGTACACAAATAGTTGATGCTATGATAAATCTTCTTACTATCCTCGTCAGTGTTGGCATAGCCCTTTTTTCAGCACCCCGCATAGTCCAATGCAGCTTAGAATCTGCAGTACCTTTCAATGGCACTGAAAAAAATGAAAAAAAAATTTATACTGAAGTTTAAAAACAAACTTTCAGTGTTAGTAGAATTCAGAAATCTATGGCTATGCTTACTCCCGGGAAGAAAACATCTTGCATCCGGACACTGTGAGCCTGTGGTCAACTCCAGCCATCATCATTAAGATCTCCCCAACGTTTAGTTAACAAACCCATTTAAGTGGTGGGTGTTTATATATGGATGCCTTATGTATGGTTGTAAAAACTTTTCAAATCTAATTGGAAAGGATACATTTTTTCCCTTTTTTGTAATTACATTCTTTTGACCAAAAGTCTTATAATTTCTCAGAACTAGATAAAATGTTAGTGCCAAAATAAAGGAAACTGTGCTGACATCTTGTTTATATATTTTTAAAGGTTTTCTTTCAGGAGACTTTTGCAGTGATTATTCATAGTTTCCCCTCTCTTTTCATATGGTTTTCATTTAGGTCCAGTTATGTTGCAAACAGCTCTTTTAATTTTTTTTGTTTATTTATTGTGTTAGGTGTATTTTTCTCAGAACAAAAAGGTCTATCCTCTCCCCTGTAGCTCTAGGACCCTTATTAGTATTAAGCAGACAGCTGGGCTTCAAGCAGTTCTGAAGGGAGGATTTCTTGGTTGAAGGGTAACAATACTAGAAGACTGTGAGTGGAAAGTGTGGATGCTGGAATTAAAGGAAAACTGATATTTGACATACAGAACCACCTAAGTTCTTGATAATGGGGGCCATGATTTTCTTTGAAGTTGCCACTATTGCTGTATGGACACAGAAGTAGAAAGGGCCCCCCTCCTTTGCCATGTATATGGTCCTTGTGACATATGTATTCCCAAGGCTTCAGGAGTACAGGGGAAAGATTAATTTTCACGAACCTGCAAGGTTTCAGAAGCCTTAATGGAAAAAGTTAACTTAAGTTCATTTATATTTTTCATATAAAAATTGGGCTAATGATTTCAATAATTATTCTTCTTCTTCTTCTTCTTCTTCTTCTTCTTCTTCTTCTTCTTCTTCTTCTTCTTCGTTGTCATCGTCGTCATCAAGAACATTGTTGTTAGCTATAGAGTTTATATAGCTAGGTAGCCATATTTTTATTAAATATTACCTAACAGTATCAAAGTTGAATAGCCACAGAAAGCAAGAGTACAAAATCAATTGCAAGGCAGTAGTATCTATGATGTCAAAATTGGGTGGAATAGAGGTGGGGGGTTGGATATTCAGTGGAGAAGAAACTCCCATGGGAAGACTTCTTGCAGGCAAAGGAACCTCAGTCAGTTTTTAAGAATGAGTGGACTGAAGAGCAGAGTAAGGACAATGATATTTTAAGCGATGGGTGAGAAACACATAGCTGTTTCTTGGGAGAGCAAGCAGATTCATCTGGTTGGAGCAGAAGTTAGGAAATGAGGTTTCATTCATTTTAGTTTATGTTAGGGTTCATTCCTTGAGTTGTACATCCTGTCAGTTTTGACAAATAGAGGATAACATACATCCGTCCTTTTCATATCATACACTGCCTTGTTTGCAGTCCCTCAAATTTACAAGCTGGGAGCTGCACCGTTGTTCGAATTGTATGACAATGCACCAGGAGATGGAACCATCATTTCTAGTGTCCTTCAGCTTCTGAGCAGGTTTGATTTTATATACGATGGAATTCCTGTACAGCGAAATAAAAGAAGCCTTCTCTGTGATTACACAGTATAGACACAATGTTAAATAAACATGGTCAAAAAGAATTTCTTGGTTTTCATCTCTTTCTCCATCCCTAAATTGCTACCTACTTTATGTTGCTCGAATAGTAAAGTTATGGTGTAAACAAATGTGGTAATGTTTCATTTACTTTTGTGTCTACCCATTCTTTTTTGTACAACACTAAAGAACATGGACTTTTTTCTAAAACAAAAGAAAAGTCTGGGACAGGCAAGTAGGGTGGGCTCTATCTCCTCCCAACAGTGCATATGCCTCCTCCCAACGTAGAGAAAAATATCTTCATGAGTACAAGTAGCAGCTGTAGCCATGGTTGTCTATGCAGACTCTGGCCCCAGCAAGGTGGGCCTTATAGAAGGGGCTATGAGTCTGGCCTCCTAACAGAGATGGATGGGTCCTGGCATGCCAGCCAACACTGGGCCAGGGGCTCTCTTGCCTGGGTAGAGCTTTCTGGAAGTTCCTACAAGCAGGTGTGGGCTCTTGTCATGCCTCCCTGGCTCTCTCTGGGAAAAAGATCTCATGGCAGTGCTGTACTATGTCCAACAGAGAGATCACACTGTGGCCACTGGTCCGGGGGTCAGTGATTGCAAAATCACTGCCCTAGAAATCCCCTGTGACTGCAAGAAATGAGTTCTCACTCATTTAATAAGACACTTTTCAAAACGTTATAGTGCCTGTCATCTGAAGAAATTTATTCAGCAGTATGGATAATAATAAAAAGATCATCCAGATGATACTTACTATGAAGGAAAGGATCAGTTTCATTTATGTTGCTAATTGACTTTGGTGTGCCTCTATATCCATATCCATGCCTCTATATCTGCTTATTTTCTTTTTAGAAAAAGTATTTTTTTCTTACTATGATGTATTGTCTGTTAAGTTAGAAAATTTAGATTTAAGTGAAAATCACTGATAAACTCACCATTCATTGGTGGACTAACATTTTACTGTGTACCCTTCCAGTCTTCTGTTTTCTCTGTGTGCATTGTTTTTATTTAAAAAACAAATTGAGCGTATTGTTTTATATCCTGAATTTTTCACTCCACACATCATGAACAAAATGTCTTGTAATTCATGCTCGCTACAATGCACTTTTTAAATGACTGCAGAGTATTCCATTGTATGGTTCATAGACTTTTCATAATTTTGTGGATTATCTTGATATCATTCTGAGCTTTGAGGGTATTGGGTCTTTTTTAAAGATTTTATTGGTTTATTTGAGAGAGAGAGGGCACAAGGGGAGAGATGAGCGCAGGGAAAAGGAGAAGCAGGCTCCCCGCTGAGAGCAGAGCTAGTGCGGGGCTGGATCCCTGGATCCTGAGATCACCACCTGAGCCAAAGTCAGAAGCCCAACTAACTGAGCCCACCGAGGCACCCTGGTTTTGCTTTTTATTACCATTTAGGGGTGAAAGGACTATGAGTCAGACAGATGAGGCAATGTCATTTAGTGGAAAGAATCTGGACTTAATCAGGAGTCTTCCTTTGTCCTAATCCAACCTCTGGCTCCGTTCAGTGATCTAGTCTTGAGCTTTGTTACTTAATCTATTTGAGTTAGTTACTTTGCCTTTAAAAACTAGCAGTTGCTTTAATATTCTGTAAGTAGGATGTCCCTACAAATTAGGAACAAAAGTAAGACTAAATTCTTTCATTAAAATTACAGTAATTGATGGTCTCCTTTTCTTCTGTGTTTCTCCCTCTCTGTCTAAGCTCAGGTATACAGACTTGAGTTAGTTACAATCTTTGGTTCATAGCAGACTCAGACCATTGGCCCACAAATGATCCCCTGTAATTTATTTGATGGGTTTTTTTTTTGGTGTTAATATTATGTAGGAATATGTGTATATTTCTTCTCCCTTACAGTAAACTCTTTAAGGATGTCTACTAGTCAAAATCTAAGTTGCCATTTTAAAAAAAGCAAGTGACGTATGTTTTATTTACCATTGTGCCTCCAGCACCTATATGGTGTCTGGTGCCGACCAGTTGTTCAATCAATAAATATTTCGTGATCGAATAGCCTTACACATGGACTTGTTCCCCGGGTGAATATTTATGGGTAGAAGAGAATCTCTTGTCAAATCTTGCTAAAATGTGGACATTAGCGAAAGAGGCAGGTTATTAAAATAAACTTATGCCATCGAAGTTGGTAATGACTGTGAATGAAGAATAAAGCAGACATACTCATTAGGAAAAGCTAGGAGGCAGTGAAAGACTGAACAGAAGTTTTCCCAAATGTGAGTTAAAATGAAAATGAATAAACCATCGTTGTTTCATATTGTGGTAGAAACACAGTGTTTGGAACATAATACTCTCAAAAAATGCATCCTATTAGTCCCTATAGTAACATGGGGGCTTTCAATATTGGCACTTTTCAGAGGAAGATGAGAAACTCAGAAAAATGACTTCTTAAGGTCACATAGCTGGTAAGTGGCACCTCTAGGATCCACGTTTTATCCGTCTGACCATGAAGGTAGGAGCCTTAATACATGATAAATCGTCCAAAAAATAACATAACAGTTCTTCAGAAAATGTAAGAAAGTTTTCTTCCGAAATACCTTTATTATTCAAGCTGTTTCCCAATCAGGGAGAAAGATGCCTGTTCTAAGGAATGATGTGTAGTCGGCATATAGTAAATTCTGGAAATTTTACTCTTTGCCTTGTACTTATGGCTACAGAATCTCTTGGCAATCCTTGTGATGTATACATATAAGCCAGACCATTGACTCCATTAGCACTAAAGTTTTCACAAAAGCCTTTTATCTCTGTCCTGACTTATTTCTAAGTCAATCTCTCTGGCGGGAGTTAGCAGTTGCAACGCAGACTTCTTTTCTCTTTGGAGTTGGTAAGTGATCTATGTTGCATGGCCAGTAGATTGATACCATTTTTGCACTGTTACAGAATTATAGTAGAGGACACAGTGGATTGGCGACCCTATGACAAAATCGTCCTTAGCTCCTCTTCTTATGAGCCTCATGAAGCAGAGGTCCTCACTGTGAAAGAAGTTCAGGCTCACCATGTTAAGATCCATGAACGGCTCAAACACCGACATGTTGGTAAGGCTTTGGTTTATTGCGAAAAGGAAATGGATGAGCCAGGAATAATGTGTTCAGCAACCTGCCTGGAGATCTTATGTGCAGTAGCTATCCAGAGAGGATGGATAATACCTTGCTGTTCCCCAGACTCATCCTAGAAGGCTTTACCTCTATTCCTTCATTAATTGTATTGCCGAACTTTTAAAGAATACTGAGATGTAAAGGATTTTTTTTCTTTTGCTTTTTACATTTAATGGTAAGTCTAGAAGCAAGCAGAAAAATTAAGCATCTTGTTCAAGGTCACTGGGCATTTTCATCGCTAAGCCACAATAAACTTTGAATGAACTTCCAGTTCATTCCTTGGCACACTGAATCATAAAATCACTTTGAATTTGACAGTTAATGTAAATAATGGCGTTTTTCCCCCGTGCTCAGGAATGTGTCCTTCCTAACACTTTATGTACTATTACTACTATAAAAAAAAGCCAAATACCTTTTTCACAAAAAAGTATAAAAAAAAGCCAAATACCTTTTACACTATGCACAGTTCAAATACATTGCACATAAATTACAAATAACCATGGGTTTCCTGGTTCAGTCCAATAAATATATTTAATTCAAGAACTCTAATAAGTAATAAAACGTGGAAATAGAGGGATTAAGAATATCTTTTTGTCTCTGATATGGGAGAGGAACATACATGTATTTAGCAGGATTATGTTTAAAGCTATTTCTAAATCATAGTTTCAAGGATGATTTCTTTTTTAAAAAGTGGAAGAGAAAGGAGAACTCTCCATCAGTCCTTGCTAGTAGGAAGTGAGGTGTGGTGTAAATGGAGGGCAGTGGAAAAGACCAGCAGGGTGCTCCATTCCTGCCCGTGAGGAGGCTCCTTTAGGCAGGGCTGAGCTTAAGACCCATCACGAGAGGGCACATTGCTACTTTAGCTGTCACCGCCTCAGCCGGTCTGGGATTCTTCACTCTCATCAGAGAGGTCCTCAGATGATGTACAACCAAACACTCAAGTCTCACACCTATGAATTTAAGGAAGGAGGTTGGGGACCCCACTAATTGGACAGGTGTGCCCTGACTTCCTTGTCCCAGTACCCACAGTTATTAAGGAGAAATGAATTCTTGCTCGTATACTCTCACTCTGATCCCAAAGAGATATGTGAACGAGCTTTTCATTTCTCAGCTGACATTCGTGGAGAATGCCTGAGGAAAAGCAACCTTAATGTTGGTAGGACTTCCGAGGGGAGAGGAGTGTTTTCATTTGTCAGGTTCTCTGGGTCCCCAGCTGGCAATTTCCGAAATAGGTTTTTAAGGTGTTGTTTTTTTTTTTTTTTTTTTTTTTCCTTACCCAATTCCTATTACCCCAGGAAGTGTCCATGTCATGGAGGATGGCCGATGCATTCGTTTGGCTGCAGAGGTTGGAGTTTTGACTCGAAATATACAAATCCAGCCTGATATATCATGCAGGGCGAGACTACTTGTGGGGTCCTTCAGAAAATCCAGCAGTGAGGAATTTTCAGGTAAATGGAATTTTAAGTTACTAAGCACTACTGATTGGAATCTATTCATCTGGGACACTCACAAATTCCACCTGTGAGAATTTTCATTTAGAAAGCAAAATGTCAAATTAGATGGCTCCTTTGTGCTCTGAGAAGCTATGAATTTTCAGTTCTAATCTCTGCTTAATTATCAGTTTGATATTAGAATAATACACTAGCAATCAGCACATATGCACATTTTTACCTCAAAGAAAACATCTTCAGCAGATGTAAAATTTCCTCTGCTTTGAAATTATAGATGATTTAATGACCACTTGAATTTTATCTATTTCCTGAATTTCTATTACTCTTTCCCGGTAGCATGCCATATCTGATGGCAGGCCTCAGCTCATGCTATAAATTAATAGTGTAAATTTAAATAAAAATGATTTCCATATTCTAGATTGCTTTAAGGATCAGTTCAATCTGTCTGATTTCTTTCAAGCTTTAACTCTCTTGGAATGCTGCAACATTATTTGATTAGGGCTTTGTATTTAAACTTGTATTCCTTAAATATTATTCTAGAATTATTTCCTGGTCAAATAAATTCAGGAAAGGATATCACTGTAGCTTCATCTTAGAAGGCCGCTGAGTACATGAATATCATAAAGGCTCTGAGAAGGCCTGGAATAAAGGATCTAACCACTTACCAAATATATTGAGTATGAAACACTTTTTGTTGGCACATCTGTTCTCCCAGTATGGTAAAGGGCCGTATTCACACCAAACTTAAATTGAAAGCTCAAGATTTCTGGCCCATGGGCAAGCTCTCTTTCCATAGGCTCTGTGTCCATGAATCCACAACAGAAGTGACTTTTCTCCTCTCCCCCCAAAAGATATTTGAGAGTATCAGTATCTGGAGACGTTTTGCTTGTCACAACTTGGGGGAGCTTCTGGCATCTCGTAGGGAGACACGAAAGAGCCTACAGATACAATGTATCCCACAATCCTACAATGCAAGGACAGCCTCCCACAAGAAAGGATTCTCTGGTCTGAAATGTCAGTAGTGTTGAGATAGAGAAACCATGCTTAGAAGACCGAGACACAGGCTGAGTCCTGGTCTTCTGGAAACAAGACAGGGGCTCTTTTAACCAAAACTGCAGGCCACACTGGAATACAATCACAGGATAAGATGGCCAATTGTGCCAGTTTAGCACTAGGCCAGGACTGAAAGAGTAGCAAGACTGACATGATCCTGAACTTCTGGCATTGCTGAGCCAGGATTTCTTAAATCATCCTGGAGGGAGGCAATGTTCTAGACAGGGATTAATGCCATTTTTTTCCTTTAAATCAACATATCATGTATTATTTTTTCAGGGGTATAGGTCTGTGATTCTTCAGTCTTCCACAATTCAGAGTACTCACGATATCACATACCCTTCCCACTGTCCATCACCCAGCCACCCAATCCCTTGCCTCCGTCCCCTCCAGCAACCCTCAGTTTGTTTCCTGAGATTAAGAGTCTCTTATGGTTTTTCTCCCTCCCTGGTCCCATCTTGTTTCATTTTTCCCTCCCTTCCCCTATGATCCTCTGTCTTGTTTCTCACATTCCTCATATCA
>PITA01004898.1:0-117501 GCA_004023965.1 Spilogale gracilis | reverse complement strand
ATCATCCCCCTGGTCATCCAGCTGGATCTCATCCATCTTTCAAAAGCTTGGATCTTTGGAGTGGTTGTTGTTCCTCACACAGGAATTGGTCCCCCTGGTGAGGTCTACTTGCAGTGTCAAGAGGAAAGAAACTATTTTTACTAGAGTCTCCACTGCTCTCAACTTTGTATGGCCACCAGGAGCTTGTGCTGATTGGATGGCCATGCTAACAGTGCCTGTGACTGGCTGGGTCATCATTTTAGTAACACACGTGCAAGGAGCAAAGGCATCATGGTCAGAAGCTGGTGGCCATGGCTATTGCTGCAGACACAGGCTATGGTTAGAGTCATTGACAGTATTTCCCTCTTCTTCTTTATAGTTTCCTCCCGTATCACTAGGTAACACATAGTTCCTATTAAGACCAAACTGCTCCCCACCATCCCAGTGTTCTTCAAGGGCATGAGTGGGTTGTGCTGGTTCAGGGCATGGCCACAACATACTCTACAGGTCAGGAAAGGTGGAGTGGTCCTCCACACCCAGACACTCTGTTACCTCATGGATGACCCCAACATTGGTCTGTCAAGGGCTCTGATGTGTAGACAAAGCTCAGAATCTTCTCAACGTTGACAGGGGTAACAAATTCCACCACATAGGTCCTGGTAGCATCAAGCCCAATATTCAGGAAAGGTTTCTGAAAGTATCTAATCATACAAGCCAGCACTGCTTTGTGGGCCAAGAGGGAGAAGCTCCCCACCACAATGGTGACATCACACATGGTTTCCCAGAGCTGGCACTTACTGAGTTCCTTCAGCAAGTTGTTGGGGTAGTTGTTGCTTTGCAGTTTGACCCTCAGGCCCATCTTAACAGCTCCTGTAAAGTGTCCCCCTTACCAGCACAGTTCACCTGGCTTCTTGGGCATGAGCACTATCGCGGCTGCCTCACATAAAAGCCCATCCAGACCAGGAGGGGGCACCCTATATTGATTGTTTTTTAAGTGGCTACTGTATGTGTGACCCTAAGATGCACTGCAAACATGTTCTTTCACTTTTCTCCCCAGTGCACTCATCTCTGGCCTGGATACTTGCAGGGAATTCCTAACACATCTTCCAGCTTTCTCTCTTATTCTATTTCAAACATCTCTGTAGCTGCCAAAGTGATCTTTTTTAAAATTAAAATAAAATAATATAATTTGTCTACTTGAACATATCATTATCTTCTCTCAGCACTTAGAATGAAAATTATTTCTACATATTCTATAGGATCTTATACGACCTAAGCCCTAGTTACCTTCACAATGGCCTTTTCTCTTTTTCTTTCTTTCTTTATTTTTTTAAAGATTTTATTTATTTATTTGACAGAGAGAGAGACAGTGAGAGAGGGGACACAAGCAGGGGGAGAGGGAGAAGCAGGTTTCCCGCTGAGCAGGGAGCCAATATGATGCTGATTTCAGGATCCAGAGATCATGACCTGAGCTGAAGACAGACGCTTAATCAACTGACCACCCAGGCACCCCACATGGCCTTTTGGACCATTCTTTCCTTTTGCTCAATATACACTCATCACATTGGTCATTTTCAGTTCTTTCTCAGCTTAGAGAATTCCATCATGGAGGTTTCAAGGCTTTGAGTTGTTTTCTTCTCAGCCTTTCATATAGCATTAAAAAATTAAAAAATTGGGGCGCCTGGGTGGCTCAGTTGGTTAGGCTACTGCCTTCAGTTCAGGTCGTGATCCTGGAGACCCGGGATGGAGTCCCACATCGGACTCCCTGCCCGGTGGGAAGCCTGTCTCTCACTTCCCCTGCTTGTGTTCCCTCTTTCGCTGTGTTTCTCTCTCATATAAATAAAATCTTTAAAAGAATTAAAAAATTAAAAATTAAAATAAAAAATACTTCATTCTTTTCTATAAATGTCATCTCTTCAGAGATTATTTCTGTGACAATCTCATATAATACACAGCTCTTCCCATAACATAATGTTATTCTCTATTATAAAGACATTCCTTATTGCCTAAAGTATTATTAAATATTTACAACATATTAAGATATTAATACTTGGTAACTTCATTATGTTAGATATTAATTGTTTTGTCTCTATGATTTTTTTCTCTATTTTGAGGCACACCAACCTGACATTTGTGCCCCTCTCTCACTCAGATGTGCTTCCTCTTGTGAATGGTGTTAAGTTATGAATTGTAGAGATGAAAATAAAAGGACCCTTAGAGAAAATAGGATCTCTTATTTTGTTCTCTGGGAACCTAAGTTCCTTAATAATTTTGTGAATAGAGAACAGAGACAGATGAGTGCCTCTGAGGAGAGAAAAGATTGAGTAGGAGACTTGATAGTGATTTATTCTAGGTCAGATAGAGAATGTGTTCTCGTGATAGTAATATCAATACACCACTACATTACAGAGACCTGAAGCAGTTGTTTCAACTCCAGATAGATGATGTCATGGTTTGGTTTGAAATGTTCTAGAAAATATTGGTGAATATGAGGTTGCACATTAGCAACAGCATTTCAAAACCTCAAGGAATTACTGAGCTTGGATAGGGAGCACATCAAAGATATCAATGAAGGGAGAAAGATATGGCAATTAGCCTTGTTTTCATCGCCACAGTAGAACTGTATTGTTGTGAAGCCCTAGAGAAAGAAGTAATACATTAGACTCAATTCCTCACCCTCATTATAAGATAGGACCTCATAGTCAGTTTCAGTATGATTTCAGGTCAATAAAGAAATACGACTTTTTGTTCTCACATCTGATTTTTTTTGTGTAGGATTCACATGGAAAACTCTCATGCTCTTCTCATTGCTATTTACCGCCATGTGGTCCGGGTTTATACCTGCTTGAATGAATATTACATACCCAACATCTAATAGACTTACTGATAAAGAATAGGAACACAATGCATATTTTTGTCAATCAACTAATAAAACATGATCTGATTTTTGCAGGAGTGGAAAGGAAAACTCAGTGAGATAAAATAACTCAGCCAAAATGAAGTAACTATTTAATTCCAGAGTCTGGCCTTCGTTTATGAACCTTGAGCTTTTAGCCACTGTGCTGAAATTTCCTCTCTATGTGGAAAGAAACAAACCCGAACTGCTAGCTCTGGCACTTAGAACATTCATGAAAACAATGCATCATGAGAACAGATAGATGATGAGCTAAAAAGAGTGTCCTGAAGGGACTGGGGGACCAAGAATATTATAAAACACATTTGGGAAAGTTTAATCAGAGGTCAATTTTTTTTCTAAAAATTAACTCTTAAGAAAATACTGGGGAATTTAGGTAACATAAAGCATGCAGCAAGTTTTAGAAGAAACAAATTGTGGTTGTGGTTTAACTACTAGTGGTTAGGCAGTTTGAGTTCAGCAGGATAGCTGAGGAGGAATATTTGGGGCTCTAGTCACTTAAGGAGACACAGTGGAAATAATTAGTCTTTCAGATTCTATATACCATAATCCTCTGGTTTTTCTATACCTTATATATTTATGTTTCTTTTATAGTTTATATCAAGATGTATCAAGCATTTTATTTTTCAATCAATAATTTGCAGAATTATACTGCAAATGCACCTTTTCATTGCTGCCTATAAAATAAATGTTGCCATTTATATTATAAAACCTTCCAGAAATTCCTGTTAGATTATTTCCTGATACACATTTTAGTAGGTATTAATTTTATTATTGACAAATGAATATAAATTAATATTTCCTTTATAACTGTAAACAAAAGTGCCTATAAGCTAGAGCATCATTTTCTTCAGAGATCTCTTTATTATATATTTGAATATAAATTATATTAGAGTAAAAATAGTTTTCCCAAGAAAAAAGGAATTTTACTTCCCTATGTTTATTAAGTCAATAATGATTGATTAAAATAGGAGTAAAGAAAATTCCCCAGCTCTTCTAGAGCAACATAGTAATGACTGATAATCTCAATAAACAATTAGATGACTCAAAGTTTTAAAAATGATGAACATACAGTATATGAGAGAAGGGAAAATGCAACCTTTGCCATAGAACAGGATATTTTACGTTGTTTCTGGAAGCAGGAACTAGCTCCCACATCACTAGTCTATGTCACACAGGTAGGAGAGCTGTTGAAGTGATAAATGGAAAGGAAGACAGAAGTGGCACTTTCTTACAGATTTTAACAGGTGTAACCAAAAATTCTGAAGTAAATTCAATTTAAGAAGTAGTTTTAAATGTCTCCTACAGAGTGATGAAACTTCTACAGTTTGTAGATAATTGGTGACAGAAGTTCTGGAAGTAAAAAAAGAATCCACAACCTTTGATGTTGACCCTTAAGTCCCATTTGAGCCTCCCCTAATTATTAACAAGTGTCCCTATAAGGTGAATTACACTCCAGGGAAGTGGGACACCATGTCATTGGATTTAATTTGCTCCATGGAAAAGGTGCCAAGTAAGTTCATGTCCTCTTAAAAAGCACATTTCAATTAATGAAGGTTACCATATTTAGTGAGAACATATAAAAATAAGAAAGAATAATCAAAGTTATGGCAATTTTGTGGCAATACAAACTAAATGGGCAAACTCATTCTGTGAAATAAACTTTAATTTTTTAAACAAAACATCTAATTTAAAGAAAATCAATGCTATAGTCAGTTAACTTTATCTGTTAAGCTTATATATGTAAAACATAACATGTTAAATAATGAACCCAAATTCTAACTAATCTAGTAGGATATTAATTTGGCATCTAACACAAGAAAAACAATATATCATAGATAGTCTTATCATTGTGTTATTTTCTTCACACACATACAAAATTAAAAGTGCTGTTTTATAATATTTTTCAATACTGAATTTTTTATTCACATGCTGTCACTCTCCAATATATTTTTCCAGTTTAAGTTACAGGGAATAATTCACAAATGTGCTTTCATAACCAAGAGATTTCAATTAGGAAATCTAAATCTTCCTCACAATCTAATATTTTGCCTATTATTTTGCAGCCATTCTCATATAAAATCGAAGCATTTACCTAAATTTACCAAAAGAAAAAGCTATCTTAGTTGTTTAAGTTAAATACTTATTTAATTAGTGAATTATTTCATTTTTAGCCAATTTCCCAAATTCAAATTTTAAATGAACACTTGAAGGAACAATTACAACCGTAGTTTCCTAATCAGCATGCCATCAGCTCATCAGATATCAATACTAATCAGATTAGTCTCTTTTCTGAATTATTTTTAATAATTTTTTAAATATTTTATTTATTTATTTGAGAGCAAGAGAGTGAGTGAGAGAGAGCATGACGGGGAGAAGGTCAGAGTGAGAAGCAGACTCCCCACGGAGCTGGGAGCCTGATGAGGGACTCTATCCCAGGACTCCAGGATCATGACCTGAGCTGAAGGCAGTGGCTTAACCAACTGAGCCACCAGGCGCCCCTCTGAATTATTTTTTAATATTTAATGAAATAAAATACTAATATATGTTAAATAACAAGTGGAACAGATATTTAGAACATGTATAACCGATGAAGGGCTAACATCACAATGCATAAAGATCTGTAATGAATCAAAAGACATAATTAGTTATTTCCAAACAGAGGATATTGAAATAGTTAATAAACCCTTAAAATGCAGTACCTAAAGGTAATCAGATAAATGCAAAATAAAACTACCATGAAACATTAATAACTACACATAGATATTATGTATTTAAAATCTGAAGATAGCTATAACTAAGTGTTATAAGTATGATGAAGGTGTGGTTCAATAAGGAGCTCTATATCTCTGGTAGAAATCTAAATTGTTACAATGAATTTGAAAAACATTGTATCATTATCTACCAAATAATGAAATTTGTGTATATGACACACAATTCCAAACTCAGGTGTATATATATCTTTAATTACACATTTCTGCAGAAATCTTTTTTTTTAGTTGTCAAGACTTGAGAAAGTCCAAATGCCCATCAACAATATTATAAATAATTTATTGTATATTTTCAAGAAATACATAAATAAACATACTTTAACTTCATGCAACAAAATGGTTGAAAAATACGGTGTAGTCACATACAAAATTCAAAGGTTAGGATTTAATTTAGTCCAATTCAAAATGAACCACATTGCTAGTGGTCAAAAAGTTGGAAAAAAGAAAAGGAGGAATCAGTGAATAAGGAAACTATAACTAAAAGGTGGGGCAGTGGTTCTAGAATGTTGGCAATGTTCTCTTTCTTGATTGTATGGTGAGTACAAGAAAAATAATTTGATAGATCATTGACCTTACATTACAATTTTGTGCACTTCTAAGAATGGTGGGCAATTCAATCATTTAAATGGGGGGACAAGAGAGGAGAGAAGAAATAATTTCGTATTTGGGAGGAATGTATTTGAATTAATCCTGAATTGGGCAAGCAGATGTGTCTAAAGAAGCATGTGGGCCATATCATGGTGAGCTTTGCATTATGTTAAAACATTTGGATTTTATCCAAAAAAAAAAAAAAATGAGGGAAACATTGAAGAGGAGCAGGATCTATTGTAAATATTTATTTAGTCATCATGGGGTAGAGATTGTTTGGGGTGCAAGACTGATGTTGGGTAGACTAATTTGGAGACTGAGTGTAAGTCGATAGAATTTATATTAAATAAAGGACACTTAGACATGCCGAATTATGGACTATTTTCTGAAAAGAAAAACACACGCACACACAGAGACAAGGAGGAGATGAGAGAATTATGCTCCTGAAAAACAAAGGGGTAAATGTCTAGAAATCGGGTTAAAAAAAAAAAAAAAAGAATATTAGGAGAAGTATGTAAGCAAAAACGACAGAATTACAGAAGATTTTACTTAAAAAGTGGCGAGTCTGCAAAATCTGAGAGTAAAATTCCAAGTGATGTCAAAATTGAAAGTATAGATGAAACCTTTATTGTTGGATCAGAGTAGAAGAAAATGGTTGGAACATGTGTGTCAGAGAGAGAGATAGACAGATATAGAAGTAATTATAAATATGTGTACATATGCAGATACGAAAACATACATACATTTTCTAGTTCTGTCTGCTGAGACAGCCTATAAGCAGTGACACCATTAGAGAAATGAGGGATCTTTGCACCCAGATCTTGCTTTCTAAGTAAAAAGATGAAGGACTATTTGAATTAATGTTTGATTCTAGGAGGAAGGGCACATACATAATGAATCATAAAATAGGGAAGATTTTTTTTTTTTTATTGTTACTAATTTTTTTTTTCCAGTGTTCCAAGATTCATTCCCCATTCCCCCACTGGAAGATTTTTTTTTAAAAGATAAACACAGGGCACCTGTGTGGCTCAGTCCTTAAGCGTCTGCCCTCAGTTCAGGTCATGATCCTGCAATACCGGAATCCAGCCCTGCATCAAGCTCCCTGCTCGGCGGGAAGCCTGCCTCTCCCTCTCTCACACCCCCCCCTGCTTGTGTTCCTTCTCTTGCTGTGTTTCTCTCTGTCAAATAAATAAAAAAAATCTTAAAAAAAAAAAAAAAAGTCAAGCACAACCAGTACCAACCTGAAAGAACTTTCAGGAACTAAAGCTAGAAAAATTAGAGCAACAAAGTTAAACAAGGACCATATAAATTATGACAAAAAAGAATAAAAGACATATATTTAGGTTCATCTGATATAAACAAATTATTAAATAAATGTTAGGTAGGGGAAACATTTTCTTTCTGAAGGATTCCAAATAATAAATGTGTAAGCAATGAAAGAAAAAAGAAAAACTCATCATCAGGACAGCACAATAATAGTTGCTATAGCCAAGATCCAGTGATTTAGTGAAATAGTAGGTAAAGATTTAAGAAACCTTTAAGAATACATGCATAGCCTCAAAGTATTCCACCCAAAATAATTCTAATTACTGTGGTGGTTTTATCACAGGCCTATAAATTATAGGCTAACCCTCCCTTCAGAAGGTAGAGGTTAATTCCCTTTCCTTGAGTGTGAACTGGACCTAATGACTTGCTTCCAACACATTGAGTATGGCATGGAAAAAAGTAACTTTGTCATGGCAGAAACTTAATCAAGTAATCAAGGTTAATGTCACCAGGGTTAAGACATGGATAGCAGGTACTCCCTGATATAATGTTATGAAGTCACCTGTCTTGTTCTTCCTCAAACCCATAACCCCAACAAACTCATGATAAAATTCAACTTAAACTGGGCACCTGGGTGGCTCAGTGGGTTAAGGCCTCTGCCTTCAGCTCAGGTCATGATCTCAGGGTCCTGGGATCGAGGCCCACATTGGGCTCTCTGCTCAGCAGGGAAACTGCTTCCTCCTCTCTCTCTGCCTGCCTCTCTGCCTACTTGTGATCTCTTTCTCTCTGTCAAATAAATAAATAAAATCTTTTAAAAAAAGAAAAAAAAACTCAACTTAAACTGAAATTAAGGGGCAATCTACAAAATATTGAACACTAATTTTCAAAAAAGTCAAGGTCATGAAAAGAACAAAGGACTGTCACAGATTGAAAAAGACTATGGTGGCATAAGAAATACATGCAGTGCAGTGACCTAGTTCTATCCCTAATGGAAACAACAGTAGAAAATAAAAAATGTGGATAAATCTTTATAATGTTGTTGTTTAATAAATGTACTTCAGTTATATAAGACGTTGACATCATAGGAAGCTGGGTGAAGAGTACAGAAAACTTTCTCCTGTATGTCATCTATATATAAGAAATTATTTCATAGTAAATTTTTAAGAACTATTTCAAAAAGCGAACTTTAAGAAAAATTATTTCAAAATTAAAAATAAATAATAAAAATAATTTAAAAATACGTATGTGATTTTGCTTTTCTTTGAGGTGACCTATACCTAGTTTATGCTTTCACATACTTAATAACCACAAATCTTCATCGAAATTCATAGAAAAATATTTTTCGTAATAAAATTCTACATCTACTCTGATTTTCTTCTTTGAAATAATTCTATCTACTCTTTTATTTTTCTTTAGTGTAGCCAGGTAAGTTGTGTTTCAATTTTCAGATTAAGATGTACCTTAGTAAAAATCTTCACTATTTATAATTAGAAGACAGTTTCTAATACTACTATCCTGGGGCATCAGAATTTGCACCAGAGTCTTATTTTTTTTAATTTTTATTTATTTATTTTAGCTTTTTATTTTTATTTGTTTATTATTAACATATAATTATTATTTGTTTCAGGGGTACAGGTCTGTGAATCATCAGTCTTACTTAATTTTTATTTATTTTTATTTTTTTATTTTTATTTTATTTTTTTAAAGATTTTATTTATTTGACAGAGAGAAACACAGCCAGAGAGGGAACACAAGCATCTGGAGTGAGAGAGGAAGAAGCAGGCTTCCTGCCGAGTAGGCAGCCTGATGCGGGGCTAGATCCCAGGACTCCGGTAAGGTGACCTGAGCCGAAGGCAGAGGCTTAACCACTGAGCCACCCAGGCGCCCCATTAATTTTTATTTTTTAAGTAAACTCTACCCTTACTGAGGGGCTAGAACTCACAACCCTGGGATCAAGAGTGGCATGTATCCCCTACTGAACTACCAGATGCTCCTGTACCAAAGTTTTAAGTGTGAACAATAATGCGGATTACTGTAGAGGGAAAACTCCTATTTCTTATTTTCCATACCCAGTCTTATTAAAGGGGAAAGTCTTCACCTTCAAGAGGATAGAAAAAGAGATGGTACTGATGATGGATGGGATGCCTTCTACTGTAGTACCATATAATACACCTTCTAAAATGAGACATTTCTGAGTGAAAGGGGATACTATTAATTATTTTGTCAGAACATCAGGCATCAAACTAGAACTTTCTCAGATAGACTAAGAAATCCGTTCTGACAAACAAACAAATAACTGTGAAATAAAGGGAAAATTTCCCTTTGCACTTTGTGGGCCAGAGCCTTTTTTTTTTTTTTTTAAGATTGATTGATTGATTGATTTGACAGAGAGAGACACAGAAAGAGAGGGAACACAAGCACAAGCATGGGGAGTGAGAGAGGGAGAAGCAGGCTTCCCACCGAGCAGGGAGCCCGATGGATGCAAGGCTCCATCCCAGGATTCTCGGATCATGACCTCAGCCGAGGGCCGGCGCTCAATGTCCGAGCCACCCAAGTGTCCCCAGAACCTAATTTTTAATTGACTTGTTTCTTTTGACTTGAACCAACAGATAGTGTGACTCAAGGTAACCTTCCGAGTTATTATGTATTTCCCTTTTATTCTTGCATAAATCTAATTTGCAGAGATATTAACTCATCGCATATAGCTATTTATGTGATATACTACATCTTTCATATATAGACATATGTATACATATTAAATCATATTCAAATCTAGTTGCCCCTTTTCTCATATTACTTCGGAATTTAAAAAAAAATTAGTCTTTTTGTCTTGACTTCAGAGACTGTTAACATTTCTGTACATCACAGAAGTGATTATGTAAGGAATATAATGAAAGAATGAAGACAAAATATTTGGTATAAAATGAAAAGAAAAGATTGAGTAAAATTTTGGATTATAGAATAAAGTTGAATTGGAAAGAGCAAATTCAATGTAAGGACTCCAAACTAGACCAGAAAGTCAAGATATGACAAAGCTACACTTGCCGTTTTGTTACAACAGACATTCTCATTAGTCTGATATTTACAGGTACATAAAATAAAATAAGTTTCATTAAAGTTTTTTGACAATGACTCATACACTGTTGTTATTGTTGTTGCTTTTCCTATAACAATAACCAAAATCTTTCCCTGCCACAGTTAGCTTTAACTGGGACACTAATCAACTTGGATTTTATCAAAGAGCTTGTGGAAATCAGAATACTGGGTGTTGGAATTTATCCACAAAGATTTATGGGTTTTTTTTCATTTTTAAGAATAAATATTGCATAGTGTAGATTTTTAAGAAAACAAATCACTTTCATTATTCAATCCCAGCACTAAATTTATATCCATCACTTGATGACAAGAGCTAAGGTAGAACTAGGTACTCTCACAATGAAAAAGTTACTGTCCATTTCTAAATAGTAACAAGATTGGACATAGTGTTTCCTTTTCATTTTCCATCCCATCCTCTGACAATGAGTGAAGAGGAATGAGGCAGCTTTAGAAGTATCAGGCAGGAATTTTTTTCTTGAAGAAGGAAAAGCAAGTTTCAATGAAAGGACTGTCGTTTTTGACGCTGGGGCAGTAAATGTGTAAGCAAAGAAAACAACCAAATATATAAACACATGAAGTTCAACACAAAGGCAACTCTTTGCCTAGGCCTTATTGAAGTTTATTCATTTATATATCTGGCAAAAGAACTTCCCAGTGTTCCAAGATTCATTCCCCATTCAACAGCATCTGACATTTAGCAACATTGTATCTGAGGTTACTGCTGACATCTCCAAGTGCCATGTACATTTCTTTTTATTTTAGACCTTTATAAGTTTAGAAATGTCTGTAGCTTTGTGAGCCTAAATAGAAAAGTGTATGTGAGCACACACGTGTACCAGAGGATGAGGACAATAAAAAATAAGCCAATATTTTGTTATAGATACTGTGTTGAAAACTAAAAAAAATGCTACATTCTTTTAAATAAATCATTGCTTTAAACAATAATTTATTCACACCTTTATAAGCCTACATGTATTATTAGGTATGTGGACACTTGACCAAGTCTCTGAAAAGCATTTCATGAAGACTGGATTTAGAGTGATGTTATGTTATGTTATGTTATGTTATGTTATGTTATGTTATGTTATGTTATGTTATTTATTTATTTATTTATCAGATAGAGAGAGAGAGAAAGAGAGAGAACATGAGTGAGCGGGGGAGGAGGAAGAGGGAGAGAAAGAAGCAGACTCCCTGTTGTCCTCGCTGAGCAGGGACCCTGACTCAGAGCTTGATCCCAGGACCCCGGGATCATGACCTGAGTTGAAGGCAGATGCTTAATCAACTGAGCCACCCAGGCATCCCTGGATGCGTTTTTTAACAACTGTTACTTTTTAATTTTTTAAGTTTTTAATTTATTTAACAAAGAACCCAAAAAAACCCTGAAAGGGTAGTTAAGACTTCCTATATATCTTGCCCTTAGTTTTTTCTGTTATTAGCATCATCTGTTAGAATAGCACATTTTGTCACAAATGCTGAACCAATATTGACATGTATTAAAGGCCAAAGTTTATTTCAGTTGTCTTAATTTATAACTAATGTCCTTTTTCCTCTTACAAGATCATATTTAGGATAAAAAAATTACACTTAGTTATAATGTTTCTTTAGGTTCTTCTGGGCTGTGAATGTTTTTTTAGACTTTCTGTGTTTTTGATGACCTGAGAGTAATGAGGAGTGGTATTTTGTAAGCACATCTTTTATTGGAACCTATCTATTGTTTTTCTCAGATTAGAGTTGGCTTATGGTTTGGGGGAGAAAGACTACAGAAGTAAAGTGCCATTTTCATCCATCCTATTGATGACCTTGACTACAGGCTGAGTTAGTGTTTGTCAGTTTTCTCCATTATAAAGTAGTTTTTTCCTCTTTCTATACATTACTCTTTGCAATCACAAAGCGCAGCATACACTGAAGGGCTACAAATTTATGCACCCCTTCAATCAGGGCAATAGTATCTACAGTATCTACATTATTTGGTATTATTCTATACAAGAAGTATCTATCTTGTGCTCCATTAACTGTTTTTATCTGATTATTTATTTATTTGTTTATTTATTTATTTATTTATTTATTTATTAGATTTTATATATTTATTTGAAAGAGAGAGAGAATGAGAGAAAGCAAGCATGAGAAGGGGAAGGTCAGAGGAAGAAGACCCCGTCACTGAGCAGGGAGCCCGATACGGGAATCAATCCAGGGACTCTAGGATCATGACCTGAGCCGAAGGCAGTCTTTCAACCAACTGAGCCACCTAGGTGCCCATGATTATGTCTTTAAAACATCATGGTCTCCTACTTATTTTATATCACTGACATTTTTATTGTCTTTTAAATTTAGCCTTTTTGTAGAATGCCATATAATTGGAATCACAGGTTGTCTTTTTTTAGATTGACTCATGTTTTAGTACTTATTTTAGGCTTATACATATCTTTTTGTTATTTGATTGCCTCCCTTTTTATTGCTGAATAATATTATTTTATATAGATATAATACAGTTTGGTTAACCATTCACTTACTGAAGTACAGTTTGGATGCTTCTGGTTTGTGACGATCACAAATGAAGCTGTGACAGACATGCATGTGCAGGTTTTGTGTGTGGAACATGATTGCTGGATCTTCTGGTACCATTAGATTAAGCTTCTTAGAGACGTCTACAATGTCTCCCAAAGTGACTGTGCCATCTTGCATCCCCAAAGGCAATGAATTTGAGTTTCTGGTATCCCAATCTTCATGAGTACATTGTGTTGTCAGTTTTTGATTTTTGAACTTTTCTAATCAGTATGTAGTGCTATCTCATCGTTGCTTTAATTCATTATTCTCTAACGACAATGATGTTGTTTTTCCCATGATTATTTTCCATCTGTATATGCTCTTTGGTGAAATGTCTGCATCACTTGCCCAGTTTTTAATCGTATTGCTTGTTGTATTTTTTTCTCCCCTCCCCCCGTGTTGAGTTTTAGGGTTCTTTCTGTAATTTAGTATTTTATCCAATGTGTATTTTGCAAATATTTTCTCGCAGTTGGTAGTTTATCCTCTAATTCCCTGAACAGTTTCTTTCACAGAACCAAAGTTTTTAATTTTAGTAATGGTTAAAAACCTTTTCTTCTTCTATGTATTTTGCTTTTGGTATATCTAAATTTTACCACAAAACCTATATTCACATAGTTTTCTCCTGCATTTTCTTCTAAAAATTTTATAGTTTTGCATTTTACATTTAGATCTATGATAGACTTTTTATTCATTTTTGTGAAAGGTCTGCATCTAGATGTTTGGGGCTTTTTGCATATAGAAAAATTTCTAGTTTTTCTAGCACTACTTTTGAAAAGTCTATCCTTTTTCATTGAATACCTTTGTCAAATATCATTTCACTATATCAGCATGTCTCTTGCTATTATCCATGCTCTTCCTTCGATCTATAGATAGATATATATGTTGAGTCTTTAACCAAAACCCAAACTATCTTAGTTGCTATGGCTTTATAATACGTGTTATTCTCCACGTAAAGTGATCCCAGCTGTGATTCTTGGTCTTACTACATCTCTCCAGATTTGGAAGGGGGGGCTTTTGTGTGACCTCATTTACAGGATAGGTCCAAGAAAATTAATTGACTTTGACTTTTCCAGTTTTTTTTTTCAAAAAATTGTGACAACATTCAAGCTATGTTAAAGCTTAGCTTAAACTATATATATATATATATATATATATATATATTTATTTATTTATTTATAATTATTTATATATATAAAACTTTAACACTAAATTTATACATTTCAATGCTTTTCACTAAATTATGCTATTGGTAAGTTTTATAGAGAAAACATGACAACAATGGGAAAAATATTGTCTACCAAGTCCTTCTTGAATCAACAGTGAAAGCTAGAAGAAACATTTTGTCCCACTATTAGGAATTTGACATCAATTAGGATAAAGAGATAACATATTATGTTGCACCTTAATCCATGCTAAGTTTTTTATGCATACATAAATGACCTATTTTCAAATCCGTGTTGATATTTTAAAGAATCTGCTATGTCAATTAATGTACTGATAAAACAAAACATTGCTTAATTTTAAATATATTAGAAAGGAGAGGTAAGTTTAACAAATACCTCCCATTTTAAGTCAGAAGTTTCAAAAAGAAGCCCTTCTTTGATTTATGCCTTGTTCAGTTTCTCCATTATAGAATTAATTTCAAGGGCAGCAACTAGATAAGTTGATCTTACCTTATGTTCTTCGTACAAAATATAATTTCAGAGTTGTTTTATTAATGTATTAGACATTGTTTTTGTTTTTTTAAGATTTTATTTATTTGACAGAGAGAAACACAGCCAGAGAGGGAACACTAGCAGAGGGAGTGAGAGAGGGAGAGGCAGGCTTCCTGCTGAGCAGGCAGCCCAATTCTGGGCTCCATCCCGGGACTCCAGGGTCATGACCTGAACTGAAGGCAGAGGCTTAACTACTGAGCCACCCAGGCGACCCTAGACATTGTTTTGATTAATTTATTAGTCACAGTAACAATTGGTACATCATGCTAGACATATGAAGATTGCTGTATAAATATGCATTTTATTGAATAGATTTCATACAAATATAGATTTATATAAACTATCATAGACAAAAGTGTTTTTGAATTTAGCTCATTTTTAACTGAATTTTCTTATTTTTTACCCACCAGCAGTAAGAACAACAGAATATTTGCTTTTTATTTTTCTCTAAGATATTGGCTTCTAGGATTTTAATTTAGTTTCACTTCTTGGTATCTTCTCATAAAACCTCATTTGGTCTTTGAAATATCACTGAACCTCCTAAAAACAATTTCACTCTCTGTATTGAATGCCTTCACTTTATTCTGACTGCTCTGGAAGTCTATTTGCAATTTATTTTAAAAATTAACTTTCTTCTTCCCCTCTATTTTAAAGATATGACGTTTTAGTTGTTCACTAGAGCAACTAAAATGTATAAAAAAAAAAAAATAGGGCACCTGGGTGGCTCAGTGGGTTAAAGACTCTGCCTATGGCTCAGGTCATGATCCCAGGGTCCTGGGATTGAGGCCCGCATCTGGCTCTCTGCTCATTGGAGAGCCTGCTTCCTCCCCTCTCTCTGCCTGCCTCTCTGCCTACTTGTGATCTCTCTCTCTGTCAAATAAATAAATAAAATCTTTAAAAAATAATAAAATGCATTTTTGCTATTAATTTTTCAGGCCATAAATATGTTAAATATAATGTTGTCTCTTTTAATAGATATTTAATATGAAGATTTTCAGGGTGCCTGGATGGCTCAGTCAGTTGAGCATCTGCCTTCAGGTCAGATCATTATCCCAGAGTTTTGGGATCAAGTTCCGCATCTGGTTCCTTGCTCAGCAGAGATCCTGCTTCTCCCTTTGACGTTCGCCCTACTTGTGCTCTTCTGTCTGTCTTTCTCTCTCTATGATAAATAAATACATAGAGTCTTAAAAATAAGATTTTCAATATATTTATGAATAATGAAAAGATGACTTTATAAAACAAGTGGCCAACAATTCTCTTATATCACCTTTTTGTTGTTGTTGAAGTAACTTCACCTTCATGTATGCTTATGCATTTTTAAACCACAGCAACTTAATTTTACACATTTAATGGAAACTTTTGAATAAAGTTAATATCCAAATGAAATTAAAACATATAGAACCAGAAGAGTATTTTTTTTTTTACAACTGAATTTTGAAAGCTTCCAGTTGATTCTTCAGCTTCTGTTCACAGATAATTGTCAGTAGTGCTTTCCACAGGCCACCTGGAAACCCTCTCTCAAACCACGGGAATTCTCACTGTTCCATGACTTAATTCTCTGTGAATTCACTTTGCCTTTGGATCACCATGGGGGTGATAGATCTTGAAACAGAATGAATGAATGAACAAATACACTATAAGAAACCTAGGCCTTCCTTTGTGTCTTGGCATGGCAAAAGCAACTTTCTTTTAAATTTATCTCTCTATATGAATACTCTGATTGGTTTTGCATGTGCATGTTTGTAATTTTCTTATGCAGCAGCCCAAGGATGATCAATATTTTGAGGCTTCATTCTGATAAATTACAGAATGCTTCTCTTACAACAAAACATGCCTGTCTTTAGAACTTCATAATAGCTTCTGATACATGTAATGAACTAACATTCCTATTTTGCAGAGTCAAAATGATTGTTATCAATAGATATTTTTCCCTTTTTAATATTTCTCTGCTAATAGTGCAGTTTGAAATGACACTTGAACCAAGAAGCCTGTATCTAGCCTGTGAATGTACCATTTACTCTTGCTCCGAAGCCAATGACAATGAAGTGTCCAATATGCATGAAACTACAATTCTCATAAAATGACTTGAAAATAGATGGCTGGGAATTTATAGCTCTCCTATGACTCTTGTTTGAGGACCTATTCTAATAACCACTTACATGTAATCAGATGGACTTTATGCAACCTCATCTTGTAAATGGACCATGTGAATGTTTCCCTATTATTGCTGCCATAGCTCACAGACTGCATAAGAGTTGCTAGTCATTCTGCACCGAAACAAATTACTACTCTAACAATAGAAATTACAATGGCCTTCACATAAGTCATGCCTCTATAATGTGTAGAATAATAATAAAAAATGCTCAGGAGTTGTAGACTTCACCCATTAAACTGTCTTCTCTGTTAAATGTGTCACTAAGATATTTTCTATAGATAAGGGAAATTGTTACAAAAGAAGTATTTTGTCCTACCTCATAAGTCATAGGGTATGTCATGCTACTGTACTTTTTAAAAGGTATTTGTGAAATTTGAGTATTATATATATAAAATAGCTACTCCCAAATAGGTCATATTTTATTTACTCCATTCTATACATGATTGATTTTGTTTGTGCCTTAAGTAGTGATATCCTAAGTGCTTCAGCTATATTTTCAACACATAAAAATAAGACAAACATCTAAATCTAAAAATTTTTAATAATCTAGAAATTGAGATTTTTTTTCTCTGCTCTCAAAAGCATCTATTTAAAATCATGAGATACATATTGAATGAGGTCTATGTAAGTGCTTTCTTAAGTTTGAGAGAAAACAAGCACCATTAGTGTTAAATATAAATTGGAGAGTAAAATCTAAAATAATAAAATAAATGTATATACATCATATATATGGAATATTTTTGGAAAAGATGTTAAATATATTTTAATATGACATGCTAAAATTGTGGATTAGATAATTTAAAAAATCATTTGCAAAATAGTCATAAAGAAAAAACAATCTTTTTTTTTTTTAAAGATTTCATTTATTTATTGGACAGAGAGGAGAAACACAGCTAGAGAGGGAACACAAGCAGAGGGAGTGAGAGAGGGAGAAGCAGGCTTCCCACTGAGCAGGGAGCCCGATGCAGGGCTCTATCCTGGGTCTCCGGGATCATGACCTGAGCCGAAGGCAGCTGCATAACCAACTGAGCTACCCAGGCGCCCCAGAAAAATTAACCTTAAAACACTTTCAACATAACTCAACCTAATCCTTGTCTAAATTTCCAACTGTATGTATGTGATCTAAATAAGGTTGATGTAAATTTGATTAGCGTTATGAAAAATTTTCTGTCATGACTGTTAATGATGTTTAAGACTAAATTACTGCTCCTGAGGTGAATAATATTACCAATATAGTTTTCCAGAGCAGCCCTGCAATTTAAACAATAATGAGAGGAATTAAATGATTATTTTTTGACTATTTTTGGTAGTGCCTACTTTAGGGAATTTATTTAAAAAATTTTAAATTCTTCATCCTGCAATATGGGGCATACCTTCCCACATGAAAATAATTGGTGGTGAAGAAAGCTATTGTCTTTATGTTGGATATGCCATCTAGAGTTTATGAGTCCCCATAATTACTTGGTATTTCATAAATGAGGGATCCATATAATTCACTTAACTTTTTCTTCTTGGCCTAAATGTTCAAGTTTATGAAGAGAGTTTGTTTCAGGAACACACTTGAATTTTGGTAAATTTCATTCAGAAAAGTCTTGATTTTCTGTTTTCTTAAAGATGCAACTTGTCCCTTTGAGGCAAGGAAGACATTTTTGCTTCTGTAGGTTTTTTGTTGTTGTTGTTGTTGTTTTTGTTTTTGGTAGGATTAAGAGAGTATAAACTAATTTTAAAAGTGGAAAGTCAATTCTTATTAAAAAGCAATAGTAACATTAATTGTCATAATAATGATAATACAATCAGGTACTAAGTACATACGTTTCTGAAAATTCAGGGTAAGGTATTTATTTTTACATTATGGTCCACATTCATTTGAATATTCCTGCACTGAAATTCCTATTTGGTGGAGCAAAATTAAGTGTTTGCCCTCAACCATTATGCCATGCTTCATTTTGACATCTCAGAAAGGATCCAAGAATTACATGGCAAAAATTATTAGTAAACTATATCATTTTTATGTGATTTTTCCATTCTTATTTGGTGGTTGTGTGTGTATACATGTATGTGTTGGCACATACATAGACATACATAAAGAATGGCTGAGCTAATACTGTTTCAAATAATGATTTATAACATACTTTCACTTTTGGCAGTAACTTTATACACACACACACACACACACACACACACACACACACACATACTCCCTTCTAAAAATCTAAAAAATTAAAATTGTTTTATTTATTTATTTATTTATTTATTTATTTATTTATTTATTTGTTTTTAAAGATTTTATTTATTTGACAGAGAGAAACACAGCTAGAGAGGGAACACGAGCAGGGGGAGTGAGAGAGGGAGAAGCAGGCTTCCCGCTGAGCAGGGAGCCCGATGTGGGGCTCGATCCCGGGTCTCCGGGATCATGACCTGAGCTGAAGGCAGTCGCTTCACCAACTGAGCCACCCAGGTGCCCCTAAAATTATTTTAAACAAGAAAGCTAAAAGACCCTTAAGACAGTTGAAAATAAATCCCAAACAGTTTCTAATTAATAGAATTAATAGAAACAAAATAAAATTGGTTTTTGAGAAGAAACATTTGTTTATAGACAAAAAAACAAGTTTTTGGTTATGTTATAACTAGTAAGAGTTCAATAAGCTTACCGGTTTTAAAGCAATAACATGGCTCTAAAAACATACAAATCAATTTTAAACAAAAACAATAACAAAAAGTTCATTGTCATATATGTAAAAATATATCCAGGAACTTTTTGAAGAAAGGTAAAATATCTTATAAGAGTATAAAAGAAACCTAAATAGATATATAATTTTCAGTGATAAGAAGACTAATATACGCATTTTGTTAACCTACATGTTCAACAGAATTATGATTTAACTTAATATAGAAATTCATTTTTTTCAGATTTCAAGGGTTTTATGAAACTACTTGTGATCAAAGTAAACTAAATCAATCAAAGCACGGAATGTGGAACAGAGAAACTAACAGAGGCAGCTTTAACACTCCCCTTAGTCTGACTAATCTTTAGGCAAAGTTCTTAACCTAGGCCCCTGATCCTCTTTTTCTTAAGGGAATTTACTTGTAGAAAACTTGCAATTTTAAATGTTTTCTCTGCTCTTTTGGGGTATAAATCTTCTTCCAGCCCCTTGCCAGTTTTATAATTCAGGAATGTCTCAGGATCTGAAAGTCATTTCTTGGATGTGTAATCAAGAAACAAGTGTCTCCCAACTTCCCTGAAAGTGTATGAAATCTAACTTCCAAACAGATGATCTAACCCATTGACCAATCCCCCCTCCCCCAGCTGCATCCAGTACTTTTCCACTCATCCAAGCACCAAAAAGTTCTCTTGTCTTTTGTTTCAGTAGAGTTGAATTCAGTTTTTCTCCCCTATTACAATAATCTTGAATAATGATATCCTTACCTGTTTAACTTTTCCAGGACAATTTTTCTTTGATAAAACATATATACGTACATAAGGGACCTTGATATATGATACAAGTAACAGAACAAATAAGTGAAGAAAATGATCCAGTGAATGGTCTTGGAGCAATTAGTTGTGCATATGAAATAAGAATGACCACTGAATGTTTTCTAATACTAATAGACAAAAATAAATCTCTGCTATATTTAAGATATGAATGCACAATTAACAAATGAGAAAGACAGTAACAGTACAATTTCATTACTCATGAAATACATGCTTAGTAATCAGGAAAATTATTAAAAATATATAATCATGATACACTATATTATTTCATGAAATTACCTATACATGGTTGATACCTTAAGATCATTATGAAAAATATAGAGAAAAATGGATGAGATTTATATTTAACACTACTGATCATGGAGCGCCTGGGTGTCTCAGTGGGTTAAAGCCTCTGCCTTTGGCTCAGGTCAAGATCTCAGGGTCCTGGGATGGAGGCCCGCATCGGGCTCCCTGCTTGGCAGGGAGCCTGCTTCCTCCTCTCTCTCTCTGCCTGCCTCTCCACCTACCTGTGATCTCTGTCTGTGTATCAAATAAATAAATACATATCTTAAAAAAAAAACAAAACTTCAATAAATAAATAAATAAATAAAATTTCTAAAAAAAACCCCACTAGTGATCATGGACAATAACTGAGTTGAAAGAAATACTCAATAGTATGTTTTCAAATATACTAAGTAGTGAGATTATTGAATCATATGATAATTCTAATTTTTAATTTTTTGAGAAACCTCAATACTATTTTCCATAATAGCTATCCTTATTTATATACATAAATACAAAATACAAAAGTGTACAAGGGTTCCAGTTTCTCCAAAGTCTCATCAATACTTGTTATTGCTTGTCTTTTTGATAAAAGACATCACAACAGGTGTGAGGTGGTATCTTGTGGGTTTGATCTGCATTTCCCTGGTGGTTAGTGCTGTTGAGCATCTTTTCATATGTCTCTTTGTCATCTGTATGTCTTCTTTGGAAAAATGTCTATTTGGTTTTCTCACTGATTCTTAATGGAATTATTATTAGTAGTAGTATTTAAAATTATTTTCCATTGATTTGTGAGTTCCTTATATATTTTGATTATTATCCCCTTACTGGATATGCATTTTATAAATATTTCTCTTATTCCATAAGTTCCCTTTTATTTTTTTAATGGTGTCCTTTATTCTACAGAAGCTTTTTAGTTTAATGTAGTCCCAGTTACTTTTACTTTTTTTGCCCGTGCCTTTGGTGTCATATCCAAAAATCATTGCAAAACTTATAGTCCAATTTTCCCAGTGTTTTAAGGTCTTGCTTTTAAGTATTTAATCCATCTGAGCTGACTTTTGAATACAGTGCAAGATAAGGACTCGATTTAATTTTTTACATGTGAGTATTCAATTTTCCCATCACTGTTTATTAGACTACCTTCCTTCATTGGTTATTCTTGGCACCCTTGCATAGATTAGTTGGTCACATATGTTTCAATTATTTCTGGGCTCTTTATTCTGTTGTGTTTTTTGTCAGTACTATATATTGTTTTGATTACTATAGCTTTATAATGTAGTTTAGAATCAGGAAGTAGAATGCCTTCAGTTTTGTTCTTCTTCAAGATTGCTTTGGCTAATCAGAACCCTTTGTGGTTCCATACTAATTTTAAGATTGACTTTTTTATTTCTGTGAAAAATGCCATTGTAATTTTATTATAGGGATAGCATTAAATTTGTAGATGGTTTTGGATAGTATAGGAATTCTCACAGTATTAATTCTTCTAATCAGTGAATTCAGAATATTTTCTCATTTATTTATGTCTTTTTATATTTCTTTTCAGATATGTTCATGTCACATAGTAGCCTTCTCTTTTAATTATAAGAACACCCTTAAAGCATTTTTTGTAAGGCGAAGCTAGTGGTGATAACTCTCTTACATTTTGTTTTTCTGGGAATGCCTTTATATCATTTTCATTTCTGAAGGACTATTTTGTTTGGTAATATTCTTGATTGGCAGATTTTTTTTCTCTCTCAGAACTCTGAATATATCATTGCACTTCCTCCTGGAATGCAGGTTTTATCCACTGATAATCTTATGGGGGTTCCCTTGTGTGTGGGGCGTTTTCTTGTTTTGTTTTGTTTCTTTCTCTTTCTGTTCTCAAAATTCTCCTCGTTTTTGACTTTAAACAATTTAATTATAATGTTTCTTGTGTTAATCCTCTTTGGGTTGATTTTGCTTGAGATAATTTGAGCTTCATAAATCTGGATGTCCACATTACTCCTGAATTTAGGAGTTTTCAGATATTATTTGTTCAAATAGACTTTCTGCCCCTTCCTCTCTCTTTTCTCCTTTGTAACTCTTTGACTCAAATGTTTATTTGTTTGATGGTATCCCATAATTTATGGAGGTTTTTATTCTCCCCTCCCCCAACTAGCCAATACCAAATAACTTGTGTTAGAGTGTGCTGATTCTTTTTTTCTGTATTATTGAATATACTATAAACATTTTCTCTTCCATTTTTCAGTTCTATACTTTATGCTCCTTCTCCAGAATTTCTATTTGGTTCTTTTTTATGAGTTTTATTTATCAATCAAAGTTCTTGTTTTGTCCATGCCTTATTTTCCTGATTTCATTGAGTTATACATCTATATCCTGTTGCATTTCATCATGCTTAGATAATTACTTGGAATTCTTTGTCAGACAATTGACAGGTCTCCATTTATTTGGGGTCAGATATTGAAGGTTTATTAGCTGCCTTTGGTGGTGTCATATTTACCTGGTTCTTTGTAATGCTTTTAGCCTTGTGTTAGTGTTTGCACATTTGAAGGAGTAAATACCTCTTCCAGTTTTATAGACAGTTTCAGAAGGTAAAAATTTCTCCTCTCATTTCCTTGAGCTGATGGGATTACCTCCAAAAATGGTTAAGCTGGGTTAGAACCAAGACAGTGTCATTTCAGAATCTAATGTGGGACTGAGTTTGGAAGACTTGCCTCTAAAGACACCCGGACTGTGGTTCAGAAGGACTAGAGCTGAGTTATGGGTCAATTCAGGGTCCATTCCCTGGACTGAGGTCTGCGGACCTATAATAACTTGACACATGGAAGGATGTCACTCATTCTAGGCCCATTTGTGTATGATATGAGTAGCAAGATCAAGGCCAAACAAAACTATACTGCTGTCCACAGAGGGATGGAGCCATTTCTGGGTCTGTAGCCAGGACCACACTGGGTGAGTCAGCTACCTGGGTACAAGTCTGCCTTCTCCAAATGGCGTTCCTATGTCCTTGACTTCACTGAACTTTCACAATGTTTTACCTATATCCCAAAGCTCCCACAAAGGCCCTTTTGTCTTTGGATGACTGCCAAATTATTGTTGCCAAAGGGGAATACAAGCAGAGGAACCTCTATTCTACCATCTCATTGACATCAGTGCTGGACAGCTTAATCAATTACTTTAACAAGAGAATTAACTATGCTGCCAAATGTATCTTTCACTTGAAGGATAATAAATAGAATAATTAAAAATATCATCATTATGGAAAGTTGGCATTACAAAAAATATACAAGTCAACAGTATTTAGAACAAAATAATACTGGCCCAACAACTGCCTTGGTGTATGTCTTTGTATGTGCTTATACACACACACACACACACACACACACACACACACACACGGTGAATAAATACTAACATGGAAAAAATTATAGAATAATTATATTGTTAACTAGCATTTATCATTCCAGAGGTCTTCATTCTCTCTTAGAATCATAAGAAATGTATTATCATTTATAAATGTATTTATCTATTTATTTTATTGATTTATTTTAGAGAGGAGAAGGGGCAGAGGGACAAGAAGAGAGAATCTCAAGCAGGCTACATGCCAGTTCAGAGCCTGACAGAGGTCTTGGTCTCACAACCCTGAGATCATGACCTGAGCTGAAATCAAGAGTTGGATGCTTAACCAATTGAGCCATTCAGGTGACCCTAAATGTATTTATTTTTAAACCAGTCATTTCATTACAACTTCTAATTATTTATTTGTTAATTAATTGATTAGAGAAGTATACAATTCCTTAAGGAATTTTTTGTGATTGAATTATAAAACATTTGTGAATGTCAACATAGTAGCAGAAGATTAAAAGTACTAGTGAAAGAAAGGAAGACATGAAAGGCTTAATTCACCCTTAAATTTACCCTGGTGTTTGGGGTAGCCATAATAAATACTTTTTTATTAAGGGAAATACTTTTCTCTTGTATAACATTAGTTTAAATATTGTTTTCTTATGGAGTGAGAGATACAGGGCTCCACTTATGGAATGAATAAGTCATGAAAAATAAAAGGCACAGCATAAGGAATGTAGTCTAAGTTATAGTAATAGCAATCTATGAGGATGGATGGTAGCTACACTTGTGAACATGGCATAATACATAGACTTGTCAAATCACTATGTTGTACACTTGAAACTAGTATAAATTGTGTGTCAACTATATTTGAAAAAATAAATAACAAACAAATAAATAAATATTGGTTACTCATTGATCAGTAATGAATCAGTAATGAAATCAAAGAAAAATATTTAACTACTTTCTTCCCTCATCTGAAAATTTGTAAAATAAACATATCTACCTTAGAGGATAGGAATTGCTGGGACATAGTACGAGCTTCATCATTGCCGCTGCCATATTTAAATGAATAAAATGTTAACAAACAAACACTTTAAATAGAAAACTGTTTTGGTGACAAAGAGGTTGCCAGTTTAGTGAGTACAAGATTGTGTTGTTCATATTAATTGATTCCAGAATGTGCAGAAGATATTGATAATCTTGCTTTTTTTTTTTTAAGATTTTATTTGTTTATTTGACAGACAGAGAGATCACAAGTAGGCAGAGAGGCAGGCAGAGGAAGAGGGGGAAACAGGCTCCCTGCCAAGCAGAAAGCCTGATGTGGGACTCAATCCCAGGACCCTGAAATCATGACCTGAGCCTAAGGCAGACGCTTAACCCCTGAGCCACCCAGACGCCACCATAATATTGGTTTTAAAGCTGTTTTTTATAATGTACACAACTGATAAAAATCTGTTTCTGTTGTATTAAAATCAAACTTTTATCTCAGAAAACTCAGAAATTAACTTAACAAAATTTCAAATATATGAGAAGTGGTTACTTATATTTTTCCTATAATAAAATTTGCATCATAAAAACATTTCAAAAAGCATTATCTTATATATGTCATAATTCCTTTATAATATTATTTCTGGAAAAGCATATTAACTACAATTTTATACTATATTAACTTAAATTTTATTTTTTGAGTTTTATAGTCATAACTTGAACATTTTTTGCAAAAGGATATTTTACCAATTTTTTTTTTTTTTTTTAGCCAATATTAGATTCATTGCCTCTTCTTTGGATAACAGTATCTTTAAGGAAGTCTTACTGTTATAGGGAAATATGAATTCACTCTTACAAAATTTGACTAATATTACCTAAAATAATTACATTGGCCATTGCAATAATCTAATGGAATGACTACAAAAGAGCAATGAAGATTTAATAAATGATGTTATTATTCAAAGATTTAAAACAAAAGTTCTTATTAAATTGTGCACAATATTAATTTAAACCTCTTAGTATCTTTGTGAGCATATCTTGTTTCATTTGAATCAGTTTTATTTACATTAAAGGTGAATGGTACTCTTATAGCCTCTCTTATCCAAGTAAATTGAAAAAAATAGGAAAAAAATCAGTTAAAATGTAGTTGCTATTGTAAAATGCATCATATAAAACTAGAGGAGAATGAAAAATACATAACTCAATACAATCTCATTATTCACTTATATGTTGGTTTTTCCATTACTGCAGAAAACTGCTATGCACCAAAATTTATTATAAAGACGAAAAAAATCTTAGTCAACAAACAAGAGACAAAAAACTAAAAAACAAACAAACAAACAACACTTTTGATTTACTTACCTAGATAACGCTACAACAGAAGAGGGATAATACAATATAAGAATTTGTTTGTATTTTATTATAAACAATATATTTTGTTTCCTTGCTAATATATGGTAGGAAAAGGAATACTAGTGTGGGATTCTTTCTATTGGATTAAGAAAAGCCCTATCAAAAATTTCCAGTAAAGGAAATCTATAAATAACTAGTTTATATTTGCAATCTTATAAATATTAGTTAATTTACTGAGAAGGAAGATGACTAAAATATTGTAATTGAAAAGCTTGAAAAATGAAAAAAATTACAAAATAATGTCTTTATTTTATGCTATTCAAATCAAATACTTATTTTTCTATGTTCCTGTGAAATGTATTTTGACTCTGCTCTTCAAGGCCCACATTCATGTTAGTGTTATAGTACTTGTTAAAGCAAAGTTAGAAGTGGAGTAAATGAGTCACTGAGTCTGGAGACCGGCCCTGAATCCGCCATGAGGGAGCTCAATGACAATTCCCTCGTTAACTCAAGAAGACTGAGAGCCTTTAACACTCATTTCTCTTACACCATTATCAGTCTAAAATTATAATAGTAAAAGCACATTTAGAGCAGTGGTTTTCAAACTGTAGTACATGAGGTCATTGAAAAAGGGAAACCAAGTAAGCAAGACCTCTCCTCCTCTGTCTGGCCTTTCTCAGTCAGAAATCAGCTTCTTCTATATTCTTTACATAATAGGGTTTCCTGATATTACTTAGCCATCAGAAAGGATGAACACCAATATTTTGCATCAACTTGGATGGGACTGGAGGAGACTATGCTAAGTGAAATAAGTCAAACAGCGAAAGTCAATTATCATGGTTTCACTTATTTGGGGAACATAAGGAAGATCATGGAGGACATTAGAAGGGAAAAATGAAGGGGGAGAAATCAGAGTGAGAGACAAACCATGAGAGACTGTGGACTCTGGGAAACAAACTGGGGGTTTAAGAAGGGGGGATGAGGGATGCGTGAGTCTGGTGATGGGTATTAAGGAGGGCACAGATTGCTTGGAGCACTGAGTGTTATATACAAACAATGAATCACGGAACACTACATTAAAAACTAATGATGTGCTGTACGGTGACTAACATAACACAGTAAAAAATAAATAAATAATAGATAGATAGATAAATCTTAAAATAAACAAACAAAAATAATAGGGTTTCCTGTAAAACTTTACTTATGGTAAATATATATTTATAATATATATATCCTTTTAAACATATAAATACAGTGTACTTCCAATATACTATGATATTTACAAAATAAAATATTAAACAAACAAAATAATAAGGTTTCCTATAAAAATGTATTTATGGTAAATACATACTTATGATATATATATATTTTTTAATTATAAATACAATGTACTTCCAATATAATATGATATTTACAAAATTATTCACCAAGCTCATCCTTAGTTATTCTTGTGGGTATCTTCTAATAAAATTCCAAGTGTAACATGGACTGTAAAACTAAAAAAAATCTAATCATATTTTAACATTAATACACAGATTATATGATTTGTAAAATAAATGCTTTGTGAAAACATTTACAAACTAAGGGTTCAAAATAAGCACATTATAAGCATAGACACTTTCATAAATTATTAATAAATTTTAACATTTGTAATTAATCTTTGAATAAAAGACTATAAATGGAGAGACGGAGTCGGCAAAATATTATCCAAAATTATTATAAAAAATGACTGCATTGATAGTGGCTTAGTTATTTGCTTGGTGAATGTTACATGTTTGTAGCCTATAACTAAGGGCCTTTAATACAGAAAGAGAAAAAGTGGCACCTTTGGGATAAAAATGCTGAAAAATGGAAGAAGAGTAAAAGAATGAACTCAGAATTATTTTTCTTCGATAGTAGAAGCAACACAAATATTGTCGTGGCATGCAACTTGAAGACGTGGAACACTGCTTATCAGATAAGGTACCAAAGTCGTTACACTGTGAACAGGTGCATATTCTACTCATTTGTGGTTTTTAAATACTATTCTAAATAATAGACTGCCTAATTAAGCAAACCTGTGTGTGTGTGTATTTGACAAAATAAATGAAATCCTATAAACCTACCACAGAGCTGAAGATCATTTTCTACATGCAAGCATATCTTATACATTTCGTTAAGAGACAGGGAAAAAATAAATTGAGGAAAAGGCACTGAAAAATCACTAACAATCAATCTACCTAGAGAAGCAGTCTGTTGCCATGGGAAGTAATTAGAGGAAATCTTTGAGAAGGTGTAGGTAGAGGGTGGATGTGGGAGTGTGGAGGGGAAAGGGAGTGATAGAAGAAATCTCTTTCAACCCTGTGTGGTTCAGAGGTGGTTGAAAGGAGCTGTGTCTTGAGGCTCAAGAATGAGTAAGAATTAATCAAACAAAAAGCTCCCCAGTGGGTCAACCTCTCACTGATTTAAAAAAAAAAAAAAAAAGAGCTTTTTACTGACAGAGGACAGCTTTGCTGGCAAGGGATATGCAGAAACATACCTTTATTTATTTTTTAATTCATCCACTTATTCATTTAACATGTGTTTAAAGAGCTCCTACGCTGTCAGACATTTCTCAAGATGAATCATAAACAGGACAAAACCTATAGACAATTGGAAAGGAAACTAATACAAAGGCTGATTTTTAAAACTGCAAATTTTGTTAATCATATTGTTCCTTCTCAATCAGAGAGAAGAAACACAGAGAAACCAAGTTTCTTTATGTGAGTTTCCTATGTTGCTGAATCACTCTGCATGTTATCAAGAAATTCCTGGATTTCTAAACAGAAATGCAAATTTATATGTACATTTCCTCTTTTAATTTAAAACATGGAGGCAGAATTTTAAGAGAACTGACGTAGATATTAAGTGATACACATTTTATTGCATCTGGTTTCAAAGATTGCCTTCTTTGATTATGCTCAACAAAAGGGAGGGATGATTACAAAGATTCAAAAATTTGGGTCCAGGTATTGGTGAGAGCAACACCCAAGTCCATTCATTTATACACATACTTACATATAAATGAAGAAAGCTAAAACATGCCCTTAGATGACAAGAAATGTGCAGTAATTCCTGAGACTATGCAAAGGTAATCAAATTGATGGCAACAAGGCTAGAGAAAAAAAAAAAAAAAACAGACACAAAATAAGTTTGTAATAGAAAAGTCAAAATAAGGATAAGAAAACTTTTCTCTAACAAAAGCTAGCAGGGGAAGAGTGTGTGAGGAACCCAAGCTCAGATAATTAAAATTAAGATAAACACAAGAGAGAAACAAGACAAACTAATTGCAGAATGACATTTTTTAAAAAGATTTTACTTATTTGAAAGAGAGAGTCACAGTGAGAGAGGGAACACAAGCAGGGGGACTGGGAGAAGGATAAGCAAGCTTACAGCCTAGCAGGGAGCTCAACATGGGGTTCTCCATCCTAAGACTCTGGGATCATGACCTGAGCCAAAGGCAGACACCTAACGACTGAGCCACCCAGGTGCCCTGCAGAATGACATTTATTTTTTTTTTAATATTTTATTTATTTATTTGACAGAGAGAAACACAGAGAGAGAGGGAACACAAGCAGGGGGAGTGAGAGAGGGAGAAGCAGGCTTCCCGCCAACCAGGGTCCTGGGATCAAACCCCACATCTGGCTCCCTACTCAATGGGAACCCAATGCTGGCCTAGATCCCAGGAACCCTAGATTATTACCTGAGCCCGAAGGCAGTCGCTTAACCAACTGACCCACCCAGGCACCCCCAGCATGACATTTATATCAAGTATGCCATTCATGTTTTTATTTCTTTTTGAATATTGGCTATAGTATTACTTGGAATTAGGAGAAGATTCTACAAAGAGTAAAAGTTTGATGATAAAATTGACTATATTTTAAAAGGTGAATTAAGAACAAAACAAATGTGAAAATTAAGGAATTAGAACATATTATAAATATGTATGTCCTGAAATATGTTGAAAAAGCACAACATATAAAAATCATAAATTTTTGCAGCATGTGGGAGCCGGAACGAGCTAGCCAATTTCCTTGTCTGTAATATCCTGTTATTTTTAATTTGATAGATTTTATAAATTGTAAAACATAAACTCTTATGACAATTTTACAACAGTAGTAAATTTTTTTAAAAGGCCCCAATACTTCACCTCCTTTGCAACCTTTCTGCATAGATGGCCATTCTAAGGTGATGCCTCACCTGTATCAGAGATAAGAGTCTATTTCCCCATCCTCTTGAATCTAGATAATTCTTGTGATTTAATTTGGCCAATAGAATGTGGTGAAAAAAGAGTAATAGGAAGTGTGGACTTAGAGCACAGGAGGACTTGCCTTGTGAATCCTGCTGCTATTGTGTGAACAAGTCAAGGCTACCCTGGTGGAAGATGAAAGACTGTGTTGATCCACCAACAGCAATCCTACCTACAAACCTGTAAGAGAAGGCAATCAGGATCAGCAGAACTGACTTGCCCACAGCTGACTGCAGAGGCATGAAAACACAGCAGAAATAAGCCAACCACTGAAGGAGTATTTTAGGTCATGAGTTTCAGAGTAGTTTGCTGAACAGCAGCATTAATGTAAAATAGACAGGGATATATGAGATGAAAATTATCTCTCCTTTTTTTTTTTTTAGAGTGTGAGTGGGAAGGAGGGTCGAAGGTTGGGCAGGGGGAGAGGGAAAGGGAATCTGAAGCAGACTCCACACCCAGCACATAGCTGACTGGCCTCAATCCCATGACCTGAGATCATGACTTGAGCCGAAGTCAAGAGTCAGTGATCCAAAATTATCTCTCCTTTTAAATGAGTTCACTTTTACTTTAAAACATTTTTTCAGTTTGTATTTCACAAACAAAACCTAACTTTCAGATAATAAAGGTAATAATAAAAAGTACTTTAAAAAGAATAGTAAATTAAAAAGGTGTTACTGAAATACATGTGAGGTCTGAGGCAAAGCAGCTAAGTTATAAAACAATAAACAAAAGCTCTTTTGAGGGCACCAGGGGGGCTCTGTTAAGCAGTTGCCTTCAGCTCAGGTCCTGATTCCAGGGTCCTGGGATCAAACCCCACATTTGGTTCCCTACTCAATGGGAAGCCTGCTTCTTCCTCTGCCTCTGCCTACTTCTCCCCTGACTTGTGCACACATACTCTCTCTCTCTCTCTCTCTGACAAGTAAATAAATAAAATCTTTTTAAAAGAAAACTCTTTTGTTCAAAAAAATACACAAAATAATAAAATATGGAATAAAATAATGAAACATATAACTTTATACCTGAAAATCAAAGAAAAAAATAGAATGATGTTCTCATGTAGATCTAAGACTTATCTACATTCTGGAGTATTGTCTATATACAATTTTAGAGTAAAGTGTGGATATCCTGACATTCTTCCCTGAAGAATTCAGCATGTTTTAAGAAAGTGAGTCTCCTACATTATCACAATTATAAAAATATCATTATCCACAACAAAATTAACATAAATTCCCTAATATAATTTTATATCTAGTTTACAAATGCCCCTAAAACATCTTCTATAGGTGTTCATTCATTTGTTTTGGTTCAGAATCCTGTCCAGCTTAAACGATTGTATCTGATTTTAATAGTTCTTTAGTCTCAATCTAAACTACTCCCCCGCTCCTTCCTTCCTCCTACCCTCCCCTCCTTCTTCCTACTTCTCTTCTTTCTTCCCTCTTTCCCTCTCCTCTTTCTTTCTTTCTTTCTTTCTTTCTTTCTTTCTTTCTTTCTTTCTTTCTTTCTTTTTCTTTCTTTCTTTCTTTTTTTTTCTTTTTCTTTCTCTTTCTTTCTTGAAACAATCTAGATTTGAAGACAAAAAACCATTGTCTTTTACAATATTTTATTTTGAAAGAAAAAACACATCAGTTGCTATTAATAATGAGAAAAAAGCACACCATATCTTGCCTTATGCTAAAATACTTAAGGTGACTTAATTACAAATATAGATGGTCAGACTAACTTAATATCTTGTAGATACAGATGCTACTCTTTCTACATTAAACCCTTCCATCTTTGTTCAACCTCTTCCCTAAAGTAAACATATCACACATTTGGTAGCTATTTAAAATAACCCACAGATATTTCCTGTCTTCTAGATCTCAACTGCAAGCCTTAGACCCTGGACTGAAAACCATTCATCCCTTCTCTGTGATACTACCACTGTAAGTTTAATAGGGACAGATTTACTTTGCAAATGGAATTATAATAGTAAATGCAAAAGTTACTTAATTCTTAAAATTCCAGAGAGTTTGCCAATTCATATATGAAATTGTGCCTGATCTCCTATATCTGGATCATATACCAGATAAAAAACTTCATACTCTGTCTAGCATTCTATAAACTAAAAATTCCACTGACTTTGGAAGAATCATTGGAGCAAAGCCAGCAACTGGATGGAGCCTGTAAATGACTATTCAAACTTCCCCTATATTCTTTGAAGCCAAAATCAAAGAAAGATTAAATCTGTATTTGGAGACTTATATTCAAAAGTGTTCTCATATCTTCTGCCTTAGTCTTTGCAACACTTCTGTCCTGCCAGTCAGAAAACCAAATCAACAATAATATTGATTTTTTCAAGACCTCAGGAGCAATCAACAGAATTGCTTTCCTTTACTACCCAGGGATAGCTAACCAAAATACTGTTCTGTCATCAACTACACCTGAAGCCTCTTGCTTTTCCATAGTTTATCTTTGCACTGCACTTTTCAGTGTGCCTGTAGACCAGAACTGTCAATACCTCTTCACCTTCACCCAAGAAAGACAACAATATGCATGGGGGTTCCTGTCCCCCATATTTACTGAAGCCTGCCCCCCAACACATGGTTCACCCCACACCATCAAATCAAGACTAAATGATCTAAATTTCTCTTGTGTTTCAGTTTTGATACAATATGTAGAAGATTTTCCCACTTCTCATGGACCCAACCTAACCAGTCTCTAAGGTCTCTTCCCTCTTTTGAGTGGGGCTAATCTACATTTTCCATTTGCATTACAGGTTTCAATTACCTCCTAGTTTGTTGATTATCATCTACAACACAAAAAAATCTATGACAGAAGCACCCATTTGTCTTGTTTAAGCTCCCAGAGTCAGTTGAAAGAACACACTCTTTGAGAGGTAATTATTGAGCAACTACTGGGCCTTGGAAGATACTCTGAACCTGATCCATGGAAGTAAAGTACTCTTATGACCAGAAATCACAAACATTCCACCCAACAAGAAGTCTAAAGTTGCTGGATGGGGGAACCTCAAGAATCCCCTCAAGTGAAGTGAAAATGGTACAAACCAGAGCAAGCCAGTTCCAGGCCTGCTGAGGTTTAGCAACCCTGTGAAAAGGTATCAAATGGATATCAAGTTAGAAGCCACTATCTTCACTGGTTCAGTAAAGACACAGTTATGGAGACCTCCAGGACTGTACTTGGGCCTGATTTATTGATGGATCCTTCATGTTAACTTAATTAGGATGGAATCAATCCATCCAACCCAAGAGACAATGGTCCTTTACCAAGGGTAGGCCATTCTTCTCACTTTGGTGGTGGAAAATTCCAGTATGGCTCCTTTTTTAATACCTCTTTTATCTGGCAGTTTTTTTTTATTATAAATAACCCATAAAGCACATTCTTTATCAGAATATTGCTAGTATTTTCTAATTTACTTACTTTCATCCAGTCAGATCTCCAGTACCTAAACACAATACTTTCATCAAGTAGAAAAATAAATTTCTGAATAACTATGTATGTTCCTTAACCACAATTTTCCATTGAATTCCATGGGAAAAGAAATTTCTGTCACCATTTCTTCTACCCTTTTGGCTTAAGATAAATTTAGAAAGTTAGAATTAAGAGAGAACACTATTTTAAAATGTGAGAGACTATCATTTTATGCCTAAGGAGAAAGAGCTATTAGAGAAATTGAAGATAAAGATTCAAGGGAAAGACCAAATAAATGATGCCAAAATTTTTTTTTAAATGCTAAAAAATGAGATATGGATAGCAAATTGAAGCATTAACTTTCACCATATATTCCTTAGGGGGAAAATGAAGGAAAAAACAGTTAGTGTGTGCCTTCCTCTGTTCAGGCTGCTATAACAAATTACTATAGATGGGTGGCTTAACCAACATAAGTTTATTTCTCACAGTTCTGGGGACTGGGCAGTCTAAGCTCAAGGTGCTGGCAGATTCTGTCTGCGGTCAGACTGTTTCCTGATTCAAGACAGCTTCCAAACTGTGTCCTCACAAGACAGAAGAGAGGGGGTAGCTCTCTGAGCATCTTTTTTGAAAGGGCACTAATGCCATTAAAAAGGGCTCCTCCTTCAAGACCTAACCACTTCCTGAAGGCCCCACCTCCTAATAACACCACGCTGAGCACTAGGTTTGAATGTAGGAAGGGGGTAAAACACAAATATTCAGTCTGTATCACTGTGTATGGGCATGGTTTGCAGGATGTTAGCATACAGGAAGTTGGGCATGTAGCCTCCTGGATCTGTCAGTTGGAAATTCCCTGAGTATATGTTGTTGGTGGTGGTGGTAATGGTATGTGTGTATTTGGTGGTTCTAGGGGATCTCAGAGGATTGTGAGAGCAGACAGAATTAGCCTAATAAGCCTGAAAAGAATGCAAAGTTTTGAAATATTTCTCTGGAAGTAACGATAGTGAAGATTACTAAAAAAACACCAAAATGTGTCTTTGTAATGTATTAGGGATACTGCTCTGATTAAAACAGATATGAAGAAATACTTTCTATGCCCTTGAATAAAATCCAACTTTATTAAACAGCATGTTAGACTTATTGTCAAAATCACTCAAAGCAGTTAGAATATCCTTGTTCTATGTTACAAGCACTTAAATAAAATTTCCTAGCTTATAGAAGAGCATGGAAAAATTTACTTTTAAAAAATCACTTTAAGGGCACCTGGGTGGCTCAGTCATTAAGTGTCTGCCTTCGGTTCAGGTCATGATCCCAGGGTCCTGGGATGGAGCCCCACATCAGGCTCCCTGCTCAGCAGCGGGAAGCCTGCTTCTCCCTCTCTCACTCCCCTTGCTGTGTTCCCTCTCTAGCTGTGTTTCTGTCTGAAATAAATAAATAAAGTCTTTTATAAAAATAAATAATAAAAATCACTTTAAAAGATAAAAACAACAAAAATGATGATTTTAAATTTTACATATGGTTTATTTAACTTTCCATAAGCTCAAATAATCTATAATAAATTATAAAGCATTGCCTCCATTGTGAATTATATAAAACACAAACAAAGAAATAATCTTGTACACAGTAATGTTCTCATCAAATAGTAGTGGCCAAATGAATAAAGGTAGTGAAAAGGGATGCTCTCACAGTCACATTATTACATATCTCCTACACTGTCATACTTGGCAAAGTAATGTTTATTTAGGAAAAATACTGAGTCTGTCACAAGTCAAAGATTTTGCTTTATCTTTTGAGATTTTAATATATGTTGAATGTGAGGCTCTAAACAGGAACATCCAAAACAAGGACACAAGAAATCATTTTTAAAATTAACCTATTTTGCCCAGTTTTGCCCCCATTTGGTTTTTCATCCTATGAAATTTCTCCTTTATGGTAACTATTTAACTACCTAAGCCAGATTCTCACTTTTTGTGCCAATACTAGTTTGATGACACTGTCAAAATTGTTTTAGTATTAAGCTTGATACAAAGACAGTGAGTCACTATACACAGACATTATCCTTAAAACCAACCAACACTGGTAGGGCTGTTTCTCCTATCTAGGTTTTGTTTTTCTTTCTTTTAATTATCTTTGAACTTACATTTTCTGTTTATCTTATTTTCTATCACTTGGCCATGAATTTTAGGACAAATACAAATAGACTGAAATTCGCCATAATGAGAAGTTAGGAAAACATCAATTTTAAAAAATAACATTCAAAATAATGACATTACCTCCTAAAATCCATGTCCATGACTCAGAAGGAAAATTAAATGTATTCTTGAAGAGGCTAAATGTTATCCAACATACTGATAGCAATAACAGTGGAAGTAAACCACAGGTGTTACATAAAAAGATAAAAATAATTATTGCGGTATTCTTTTGCACTTGTATCCCCTTCAGAATGTCAACCTGGAATTGCAGTCTCCGTGAATAACATTTCCAAAGAGCTAGAGGCCAATTCTGGTTGAATGTTTTGCTATTATTGATAATTAACAGTTACTGAGAGTTTAGGTTGCAATTAGGTGCTGTAATAAACATCAGCTAATCTGATAGCTATCTAGTCTAAAGTGATTATATAAGTAGATTAAGTTTCGATTGAATAAAAGAGAGTGAAACTCTGAAGGCCTGGATGGTAGCAAATTAAGTATGGGAAATTCTGTGGAAGAAAGCCCTCTCTGACTTATTTTCAACCTAAGAAAACCTACACAGAAATGGAAGTCATTTGTTTATACCATATATATTAATTGCCCACAATGTGCCAGTCAATGACATATGCACTAAGGACTGAGCACTAAAGAAACATTAGTTCTTTTCGCTTACTGAGTTTACATCCTAGTAGAAGACATAATAAGTAAATTAATTACTCCCGCGTGGATCAGGAGACCAGGGATAAATGCTTGAGATGATAAACAAAAGATTGAAAGGAACACAGACTTCCGAGGACTTAGTAGGACACAGTCGCTGATACGTTCATATATTGTTTACCCCAAGACCTCTGAGGGAGATGTTTTTTCATTGTTTCGAGTGCCATTGTATCTATTTTATTCTCTTGAGAGTCAAAGTCCTATTAAGGCATCTGCTTGAGAAAACCTCATTACTATGGCCAGTTCTAATTCTTAGCAGGAAGAATACAAACTTCTGGATCTTTCCTACTTCCATTATTGCAATATTGCATTACCATATCGTGGAGCAGTGCACTGAACTCAGATTCATACAACAGGGGACTGAATGGATAAATAAAACACTTTTGGAAAGCTTAGATTTAAAATAACAAATAAACAAATATGCCTACTGTTTTAACCCATAATCTCTAAAGTCAGCTGTATGCCCATATTATTCCCTCAGACTGACAAGAGGTATTCCAAAAATTTAATATGCATTTTGATTTAACTAATAAATGAATAACTGGAAAAATAATTATAAATAACTCCAATATAACCAAATTCTCAATAAATATAAATTTTTAGTTTTAGACTATTGTAATAGTGTTTTCACTTTCCTTGTATTAAGAAGTAGCTAGCTAGCATCCTGTATTTGTTGAATGGTAAAGATATTTTTAGAATGACTGAACAGTAAGATTTTAAGACATGTTATTAGGACTTGCTACAAATATATGAAAAAAAATTTCATCAATCAGATTTTTGTCTTTTAGAATATATGTCACTAAGAGAAAGAAATTTTAATTATCGCTATTAGTTATTACTTACATCATATGCCTTATGGATTACAAAGAGATCATCATTTTTGCATATCAGTTTTATGATTGAAAACATTATAGTACTTTAGGAATGAGAAACTAAAAAATAGCTCAGAATGACAATCACATTTTGAAATTAGATGGTATAGGAGAATTAAGTGGGCAGAGGTAGTAGCTACAAATATAAAAGAGAGCTGGGATCTGCAAGGATTTAATCAGATCCAGAATAACTTCCTTACTGCTGCTGATATATCCTCATTATTGAAATGCGACAGAAATGAAATGTAACGCTCCTTAGCTGCAGAATTAGAGAGCGAAGCAAAAAAAAAAAATAATAATAATAATAACCAAGAAATCCTTGATGGTAGTCTGGAAAGAATAGTAGAAAAGAGCAACATGATTTTAAATACTCATTAATACTATTAAATAAAGATGAGTTACATTTTAAAAATTCTGATAGTGCTGTGCCTAAATCTAGGATCTTTCACACAGAATCAAATGACTGGCAATCACTAGTGCCATCCAGTTATGTTAACATTGGAGATCATGCAAATTCCCAAAAGATTTTGACTAATGGAAAAGGAAATTTTATTACAGAATGTTAAGAGCAGTCACAAATCTCTACTTTTTAAATTGGAATATATCTTGGAAAATTAACTATTAAAAACATAAAATGTGCTCTGGAATCCAGATATATAACATTGTATTTATAGCTTAATAAAGTTTTTTAAAGGAAGTTATTTTTCTGAAAAGTAAGGGTTTAACATAGATATTTGAAAAAAATAACAATAGTTAGCAGCATAGATAAGGAAATTAAACTTTAATGCACATAAGGGAATTAATGATAGTTCAGTAACAAATCACATGAAGTAACAGTATACCAATAATTATTATAATAACCTTTATAAAGATAACACTGTTATTGGGATGATAAAATATTAAATAAGGTCCAAAATTTAGTGGTGTTATCTAAATAAAGGGGGAAAAAAAGCAAACCTGGCTTAGACACAAACTTTACCATTTGGAATTTCTTTTTTTTTTTTTTTTTAGAGATTTTATTTATTTATTTGACAGAGAGAAATACAGCTAGAGAGGGAACACAGCAGGGGAGAAAGAGAGGAAGAAGCAGGCTTCCCACCGAGCAGGGAGCCCGATGCAGGGCCCTATCCTGGGTCTCCGGGATCATGACCGGAGCCGAAGGCAGTCGCCCAACCAACTGAGCCACCCAGGCGCCCCACCATTTGGATTTTCTACATAATAAGAGATAATGTGGGGCCCTGCATATAATATTAATATCTGCAATACTTTGGTACAGCAGTACTCAAATTATAGTCCACAGACTCATTTCACTTCCTTCGCTGGTTATGACTATCAATGAGTTAGCACAGAAGTTGATGCCAAACATCGAGAAAATTTTATAAGCAATTTTTGCCAGTCATTTTATGTCTGTTAGATCTGATGATGAAATGTTGAATTTTATATTTCATGTTTAAAAAATTTTTCAGATAATTTGTGTTGTAATTTGAAAAGCATCAATTCCAAGCAGAGTGGAAATTAGAAATAAAACCAGAAGTGAGAAGCACTATTTTATAATTATTGATATTACATGTTGGATTGATGTAATTATAAGAGGTTGGACGTAGAGTGCTCATGACACATGACCATAATTGTTCAGTTCTGCCCTTTATCTTATTGAGTGGGAGAGCTCAGTAGGGTTCCAAAGACCTCACAGCCTGCCCACACACAGATCTGGATGTGAAACTGAGCTCAGCCACAAAGTAGATATTATTTTTTAAAAGGTTTTATTTATTTATTTGACAGAGAGAAACACAGCTAGAGAGGGAACACAAGCAGCGGGAGTGAGAGAGGGAGAAGGAGGCTTCCCGCTGAGCAGGGAGCCCCATGCGTCGCTCCATCCGGGGTCTCCGGGATCATGACCTGAGCCAAAGATAGTTGCTTAACCCACTGAGCCACCCAGGCGCTCCTAGAACGCATTCATTTTAACTGAGAATAAAATGGTTTCAAAAATAGGTAAACATTGGGTGCCAGGGTGGCTCAGTGTCTTAAAGCCTCTGCCTTAGGCTCAGGTCATGATCTCAGGGTCCTGGGATCGAGGCCGGCATCAAACTCTCTGCTTAGCAGGGAACCTGCTTCCTCCTCTCTCTCTGCCTGCCTCTAGGCTTGCTTGTGATCTCTTTGTGTCAAATAAATAAATAAAACCTTTAAAGGTTTTATTTATTTATTTGATAGAGAGAAACAACAGAGAGGGAATATAAGCAGAGGGAGTGAGAGAGGGAGAAGCAGGCTTCCCGCCAAGCAGGGAGCCCGATGCAGGGCTTGATCCTGGGTCTCCAGGATCATGACCTGCGCGGAAGGCAGTCACTTAACACTGAGCCACCCAGGTGCCCCTAAATAAAATTTTTTAAAAAATAGGTAAGTATTGACATTTGAATAATTTGGATATAAACTGGTTTGAAGCCTACAAAAACCAAGACAATTTTGAATCCACGAGAACGCTGCTGTCCAGGATAGAACAATTATACTAAAAAGGATAAATATGCTAAAAATAACTTTAAATTAAGTTAAAAATAACAACTTTAAAATAATCGAGGCCAACCTAAAATACATTGCTGCAGGTCATAACAAAAAACTAGAAAGCTCTATTTTCTCTGTTGATTGTAAGAAAAAGTTGTGATTTAATAAGTGCTTAGGAAGAAAATAAGGTGTTTAGAGAGACTAAACTCTCTATTTTAACTTAATTAATGGCGATTTCCATGTCTTTTTAGCCAAAGACCACAGGAAAAAATCTGTAGTTGAACAAGTTTGAAATCATTTATTTTCTACAACAAGGGGAATACATACATACATAATAATACATACATAAATATATACAATACAATAAACATGCTTGCTCAGAGAAAGAGATGATCACCTTGGATTTTTAAAAATCTAACTGTGTGCTGGTTTATCAAGGACCATACCTAGGGCCACTGAATAATTGAGACCAAAAAAAAAAAAAAAAAAGGAAAAGAAAGTTAATTCCATCACTGTTTTTAACCGTCAAAAATTAGGAAACAAAAAATGCATTGTGATTCATTTATATAAATAATATTACACATAGCTATGAATAAACCATAGATTCATACATTAATGTGTATATAAATTACTAGCAATATAATTATGATAGGGAATGGAATAATCAAGTTCTAGAATATGACTCTTCTTCCATACATGCATGACTATTCAAGAACACACCCCAAATTGAAACAAGAGGTATAGAGACCTAAACACATATATAATAACACAATTTTTTAAAAATGCAAGGAGAAAAGGAAAAAAAAATCAAGATATCGGTTATCTCTGGGTATATGCAGGGAGACTGAATAAGAAAGGATCAGAAATACATAAAAAGAGTAGATAGAAGTAGATATTATTACATTTCTAACTTTTAGGTTTATGTTGATTTCATGGTTGCTCATAATATAGCCAAAACACCCATCTGCATTCATACATCCATAAACACAACCACAGAGCCTCTGACAGACTAAGATGTCATCTTGTCCTCCAATAACGAACATCATTAATCAAATTCTGTTCACCTGGGGTCAGATTTTTTTTTTTTTAATTTGGATACCTCCACCAACAACAAAGCCTACTCCATTTACTGAATTAATACTTCTTGCTACAGCTACCCATGGAACGTTAATGTGTTGTCACATACACAAATACTGTTTAAACAGCGTTGTCTATGTGACAGAATGGAACATAAAATCTTTTTCTGAATGATAAACCTGACTACTTATTCTGACAGTTGTCACTAACCCCACTGATTATGCCCAAATCCTTAAATTATTGCTTGCATAAGTGAAAATAATGCAAAGGAGTATTAGCTATTTTTATTTAATAGACTCACTTCATTTAAATAAAGATGTAAAGTTTGAACAGAAAATTCTGTCATGGAGGGGTTATTCATTATTAGAGAAAAGAAACTACAAATACAAAACCTGAAATAACCAGTATAGAAAGAAAAAGTGGAGATCACTTGTAACTATAAAATGCTGGCTTCAGTTACCCATGCTTAGCTTATGCTGAGGTCATCAGGGTGTTGTTGCTAGGAAATTTCAGACATTTATTACTCATGATTTCTATGTTATCCCCCACTAAAGACCCATTCAAGTGTGTTTTATGTTTTATTATTTTAATCCCCAAACACCTACTTAAAGTTAACATCCAAAATCAGGGAAAAGCTTGTTTTAACCATCTCTGAATTGTTTCACTAATTATTAGAAAATTCATTTTTGAAGCATTGATTTCATGATAAATGGATAGATTGGTAGATAATAGATTGATGATAGATAGAATGTCAGATCTCAATTATTAAGAAATCCTCAGAAGACTATAAAACCAAGTGCTTTCAAAATTTTGTTTTCTTAATTTGTTGCTATATCACACCTTGCATTAATTTTATAATATTTCTATAAAATGAATTAAAATATAAAGTCCAAATATTTTTTTATTTACATGAGATCAAAACAAGTATAATTTTAATATATACACTGATAAAAAGTACATTATCTGAAAGAAAAATAACCATCTCTTTTATTATACCTTGGTAGTGTATATATATAAAATAATGAGTTAATGTCTTAAATTATATAATGTATTATCAAACAGGCACATAATTTTGAACATTACAAGATACTTTTTAAAATTTAATTTGAAGGGGTGCCTGGGTGGCTCAGAGGGTTAAGCCTCTGCCTTCAGCTCGGGTCATGATCTCAGGGTCTTGGGATCAAGTCCCATGTCAGGCTCTCTGCTCGGTGGGGAGTCTGCTTCCTGCTCTCTCTGCCTGTCTCTCTGCTTACTTGTGATTTCTCTCCCTGTGTCAAATAAATAAATAAAATCTTTTAAAAATTTTATTTTGAATATTCCTGAGATGGTATCTGAACTACTTATTATTTGTATGTCCCCTGGTATAATCTTAATTAATTAACGTTCTTGACAAGTAGTAACATAAAGACTGACATGAAAAAGGATAAAAGCAAGTTTGAGTAGCACAGTCGGTTAAGTATCTGCCTTCCACTTAGGTCATGATCCTGGAGTTCTGGGATTCATCCCCACACTGGATCTTTGCTCAGCAGAGAACCTTCTCCCTCATCTCCCCGCTTTTAATTGCTTTTGATCTCTTGCTATTTTTGTCACTATCTCTATTTCTCTCTCTCTCTCTCTCAAATAAATAAATACATAAATAAAACCTTTTTAAAAAATGAGTTTGTAAAACCCCATGATGTTAAATGAAATGTATGGTTTCCCACTGCCATGACTTATATCTGTGCCCTTCTACCCATTTTCAAGTACAAAAGAGATTGGCTATCATCAGTGGCTATTCTATATCTGAGAGCTTGTTATCCAATTGGAATTTGGATTGTTCTAACAATTTTGGATTGTTCCAACACACTGGCAACCAACCCATGTGTTGGAAATGCTCTGTGGAATCTGGTATATTTAGTTGTTTTTATTGCTACTGAGATCCAGACAAAATTCAGCCTTGAAAGTCAATAGGACAAAAAATTATAACAGAAAGATGTTATCATTTACTGACAATATGGCAAAAACTTTTTTTCCATATGTTAAAAGGATTAAGGCATGACAATATTCTTCATAGTTATCATTGGAAAGGAGTTCAACTCTGTGACTTACCCATAATAAAATAAATATAAAAATCTCAGGTCCATTAAAATTTTAAATTTAAAAGCATTTTTATTAATCAGGCTTAGAGATTATTTTGGTATTCATAATCTTCCTTGCATTCCCATTTCCATACTGTTAGTGATAAAGACTTTTTATACAGTGGGCAAATCTATATCCATACTCTTCAGCAAAACAGATAAGCTTTTTTTCTGTCAAAACATTTAATTATAAAGTTGTTCGTGTTAGTTAAGAAGTAAATCATTTAAAGGGTAAAAAAGATTAAATGTAATCTTGAAAGGAAAATGCTTACAGATAAAAAGGAAAGAAACTTGTAGTCAAAGAGAGAAAGTAATTTGTCTTTTCAAGATAGTTAATGAGCTTCAGATACTCTTTGATGATGAGAAAGAATATGATATACACACAAAAAAAAGCTTTAATGAAGTATAAAATTATAACAGATAATGAAGTTCTTTTTTTAGAACATGCAATTAGTAACTGTGGGATTTTCTATTTCTTAAAATCATAAGTATATTGACAATGTCACATACATGTAAAATCATTTTAAATAAGTCAAAAATTCTAACTCAATATGATCAAGATCAAACTAACTTTTTTTTCCACCTCAGTTCTCCTTTCTGAAAGATGAGGGGGGGGAATGTATGTTTAAGTGTACAGGATTTCAAAAAGGTTTATATTAAACTGCTTGGATTGTAATAGTATAGGAATTAGCTAAGGAGATTTACTTAATCAGAAGGTGAAGAGAGTTTTATGGTACTCTGAAAGATTTATGAATAAAATGACAGAAAATGTTAACAGACTGCTAAATTTGGAAAACAAGAATTAGTAGAATTGTATGTAACTGCTTTAAAAATATAATAACAGAAACAAAGTAAAAAAATGATAAACCATTTGACAGTAAATATGTCAAAGTTAATTTAAACCTTCAAATGGGAAAGCATAGCCTCTCCAAGTACTTCTATTTTGCGATGATTTTTTTCTTTTCCATACTAAGCGTGTATGATGAAATAACTAGCACAACTGTAAAATGCATATGTAAAAGGATGTTGCCTGCAGATATGTGCATAAGGATGTTATTTGCAGTACTGTTTGCATAGAAATATGTAAATGACTAAAATGTTCAATAAAAAAATTGTTTAAAAGCAATTTATTCTATAAAAAGCCTTATGTGCCTATCAAAAGGTTTAGGTGGATTTTCCTCTTTTAACAAGAAAAATACTAATCAGCTACTAAAATACAGTATAGAACAGCATATATACTCTGCATGGTTTACAATATAGTTATGTATTGGCTTAGTGGTTCATTTCTTGGTTCAGATTGTCTGCTAAAATTATGTACTAACTGGACAACATCTCCCCATGGTTTGGGGAGACATGCTTTTGGGATTTATCAGGATTTTCACTCTTAGGTATAATATTATGATGTCTAAAATATATATGTATATATATTTTAATTTATTTTTTTTTATTTGACAGAGAGAAACACAGCTAGAGAGGGAACACAAGCAGGAAGGAGTGAGAGAGGGAGAAGCAGGCTTCCCGCCAAGCAGGGAGCCGATGTGAGGCTCTATCCTGGGTCTCCGGGATCATGACCTGAGCAGAAGGCAGTTGCTTAACAAACTGAGCCACCCAGGTGCTCCTGTCTAAAATATTTTAAAGAAAAAAATATACAGACAAGAAAAAGTAAAATATGACATTAAAGAGGAAGCTAGTAATATATTACACACCTTGCTTTTGAAAGTCAACTAAAATCTTAAATTACTGCATCCACTTTTAAATAATTGTACTGAAAACTATTATTTTAATAAGCCCCACTCTTACATGTCCAAAAATCTAGGTACATTATCATATGTAATTGTTGAGGATAGTATTAGGTAATTGCTTTTATTAATGATCCCCAGGTAAAATAGAGTATGCTCCATCATGGGGATGGTTTTATCCAATCTATTCATGATTTTAAAAGACAGGTCTCCAGAAACAGAAAAATTCTCCTCTATACTGCCTTTGGACTAAAGACCACACCGTCAACTTCTTTCTGAATTCCCAGCCTGCCAGCCAGCTCTGCACATTTTGGTTTTGCAAGTCGCCACAACTGTGTGAACAAATTCCTTAAAATAAATTTCCTTCTCTATGTATATACATACTATTGGTTCTGTTTCTCTGGAGAAAGCTGTCCAATATAGTAACTAACAATGCTAAATGCATGAAAGCCAAAGTTGAACTGCAGCGATTTTAAACTCAAATGTCTTTAGGGACCTAGCAGATGATTGAAATCAGAAAATCAGATGACTATAAAACATTAAGTAGTGGGGGGTATGATGGTGAAATTGAGACTCCATTCCTGTTGAAAGGAATTCAAATGAAAATATTTTAAGCAGTATATTCCAATCGAAAATGCTTATAGGCTGATTTAGCATGTGGAATGCCAGTGTGTGATTTAGTTCAAAGAATTAACAGAAGTGGGAAAGAATTGTGGGTTGGGATGATTAGTTAATACTTCACTGGGCTAAAGAGATTGTGAACCTTCCTTGACCAAGACGGGCTTAAAGTTCCCTGAAACCTGACTAAACCTCAGACAGAGTTTTTCTTGCCTCTAGGCCCCTGACATTCTTAGAGTCTTTGTTTTAGAAAACCTATAGTTGTAAATCCTTTCTCTGTCCCTTTGAATGTAAATCTGTCTCAAAGCTTCTTGCTAGTGTACAAAATAGGAATGTCTTTCTCAAGAAACCTAACTTTGGCAGGCTAACTCCAAATTATAAAACTGCCTTCTGACATGAAGGTATGAGAAAGTTTACTTTTCATTTTGGTAAAGCCAATTAGGAAACACAGATGGCCCCAAATCCCTCAATTCCTACTCTTTTTTTTTTTAAATTAATTAATTTATTTGACAGAGAGAAACACAGCGAGATAGGGAACACAAGTGAGAGAGGGAAGTGAGAGAGGGTGAAGCAGGCCTCCCGCCAAGCAGGGAGCCCGATGTGGAGCTCGATCCCCGGTCTCTGGAATCATGACCTGAGCTGAAGGCAGTCACCCAACCAACTGAGCCTCCCAGGCGCCACCTTCAATTCCTACTCTTAAAAACTCTCCAGCCTTTTATTTTAGTGGAGTGGAGCTCAAACACAATCATGACCTCGCCCCCCCTACTTTAGTAGTTTCAGAAAAAGTCTGCCTTGGCTATTTTAATTTGTCCAGTGCAATTTTTGCTTTGATTTTCTTTTTGTATTTTCATTGCAGTTAACGTAAGGACACAAATAGGTATAGATACTTGAAAACTGGATTTTGACTAAAAAAATAACAAAAACAACAACAAAAAATATCGATATCAGTAGTGTTATATATTCCTTCTGATTCTTTGCTCCTTTTTCTAAATCATCAGAAAATCTACACAATTAGTAGAGACATAATTCAAAATAACACAACAAAATAAGAGACATGATTTCATTATAAAGAAGCTTTATTTCTAGAAGATTTATAAGTCACAATTTCATCCTGGTTGATTGATGAGTCCCAATTTGTACATCTCACTGAATCATTGAAACTGCAGATTTTCCTTCTTTTTTGTCAATTACATTTAAGTCAAATGTTCATTTAGCAACTGTGATACATATATTCTCTCATAATCATTTGAAAATTTATTCTGCTTTTCAGAGACATAAACATAGATATAATTAAAGACATAAAGAATACACATACAGAGAGAGAGAGAAAGTAGTAAAGACATTAAATTGAAATGAAAATCTCAATTAAAAAAATCCCTAACTATGCCACCAAATACTTTACACATTTTACATTATAACAAATAATTCTTTGGAGGAAATTAAGCATTTGATATTTTTCCCTATATAATTAATGAGCTAGAGCAAGAATCATAACATTAATCCATTCGCCTGTTTCTTTTTTTTTTGTTTTAAATTTCATTCAAAGGGCTTTAACTTTGTAATAAGTTACAACAAAAGTGTAATGATATCACTCTCACATATTCAGACATTCCTAAAATATCTATTTTTAAAGTTTATAGCATCTGTAAGGTATTTAATAGTTGACATATACAATATATACACATATATGTACATGTAAGTTTATATGTACGTATTTTTCCTTTTCAGTTTACAAAGACTATTGTATTGTATTGGTATGACATCTAGCACTGAAACATTTTTTTAAATTTTTTTAAAAGATTTTTATCTATCTATCTATCTATCTATTTATTTATTTATTTATTTGTTTGTTTGACAGAGAGAGATCATAAGTAGGCAGAGAGGCTGGCAGGCAGAGAGAGGAGGAAGCAGGCTCCCTGCTGAGCAGAGAGCCCTATGCAGGCCTCGATCCCAGGACCCTGAGATCATGACCTGAGCCAAAGGCAGAGGCTTTAACCCACTGAGCCACCCAGGCGCCTGAAACATTTTTATAACAAGATGAGAATATTTATTTTGATAACCCAAGTCTTAACAAGGATTACTTCAGGAATAAAGAAATCTCTTTAATAAAAATGGAAAGTAAAAAATCATGTGTAAGTTGGAAGAAGAGCAGTTTCAGAATTCACATTGTTGAACTTCCTCAGGTGAAAGGCAGTCAGAGACACAGAACCTATTGTAAGCTTTAATCTATGTCACATGAATTTCTTAAAGTCACCAGATAATTGAACACTTTATAAGGTCAAGGTCCTATTTCCAGTTCCTGCTAAAGCAAAAGATTAAGTATTTGGTGGCTCAGCATACTTCCTACATACCTTTTATGATTGCGGTAGTAGAAAAAAAATAAAGGAAATGTATTCAAAATTTACCAACAAGTATCACCGGATACCTTTAGAGTAGAAAACAAGAACAGCAATATTAGCCACTGGCAATACTGAATAATTCCTTTCCTAATTTATTGTTGTACTTAAATTCAGAAAACAAATGCAGAAGTACAGGACAGGTGAATTGTGAATTTCCAACAGTTTAAGTGAAAAAGACCCGGAATTTAAGTTGACTACAAGTGGAATATAAGTCAGTAGCATGACAGGGCTGTCAGAAAGGCAATTTGACTTAGAGAGAACTAATACAACTGCAGTGTCCATATTAAAGTAGGGAACCATTCCTAGCTGTCAGCCCTACTCAGATAGCACTGGATACAGCAAGATCAGCTCAAAGCACCACAAGGTACAAAGAAACTCCATAAAATCTAACACAGTCAAGTGGGTTTTGTGGATTTGTTTTAAAAAATGTGACTAAAGAAAATAAAAACATTTTATTTAAGAGTTAGAGATAGGGATGGGGAGTACTATGTTTTGCTGTTGAAAAAATGTTCTCAAAATTAAGAATGATTTTTGTTATGGACTAAATGCCCGTGTTCCCTCGAAATGCCTATCTTAAAATCCCAACTCCTAATGTGATATTACTGGTAGATAGCACCTTGGGGAGGTAATTGAGTCATGAGATTGGGACCCTGAAAGGATCTGTGCCTTTATGAGACAGGGGAACTTGATCTAACTCTCTGCTCTTTGCCACGGGAGGACAGAAGGAAAAGACGGCCATCTGCAAACCAGGAAGCAGGTTCTCGCCAGATACTTAAAGTGTGCCACCCTGGACTTCCCAATCTCCAGCACTATGAAAAATCAACGTTTGCTGTTAAGACACCCAGTGTGTGGTATTTCATGAGAGCAGTCTGAGCAGACTAAGATAATTTCATTCTTTCACTCTTCTATTAACTCAACAAACATCCATCGAATGTTGAATTTCTGTCATATACTTAGCTGAAAAAAAAATTACAGTGGTATTATTGAATCAGGCTGCAGGTTGGGGAGGATATCTGCATTACAAATAAGTCCACTGAATTTTGTATGTTACGTGTTACATGGCAGTGGCTCTTAATGGAGACAAGAGAGGTGCATAGCTTACCTGAAAATATTTTGACATTACAAACATTCCTAAATTATTATATTCAATGGGTTTGAGGGGAGAACTTGAAATATGTATTTCAGGAAAAGAAGTTTTCTACATATTCTTATCTCTTGGATAAAAATCACTGCTATAAGGTTTCACAGTAGTCAGATTATGGAAATAAATATTGCTATTTGCAAAATATCCTTTGGTCCGAGGAGATATCTTCTGATAAATATAAAGTCTAGTACTTTACAAAGAGTCAGCATTCATTAAATGCTTATTAAATGAACACTTTACCTAGAGAAGTGAATTCTACAACATTTCATGCAGAGAAAGAGAGAGCCATTTAATTCAAATTAAAATATCCTGCATGTCTTAGAGCAAATGGCTAGTACACAATTGTTTTAATCAAAGGAATGTACTATAAAATGTGGATTTCTACCTCATGGTGAAGCATGTTATTTCTTACAGAAGTCGCATTATTTTAAAGGACTAAATTAGCTCATGATAATTAGGTACTTAAAAAGGGCACTAATTTTTCAAACCAAGATAACTGAGATAATAGTTTATATACAGAGGGGGAAAATATGAAAATATGACACTCTCTGTGACTGACTCTTAACTAGGTAAAATTGAATCTAGAATTCCACTAAAAAAGATTTCTGTTATACTGTATCCTTTCATTGTTTGTTCTTATGATAACTTTGCCTCTACCAGCTCTGCCTTTCTCATACTTTCTTAACTGTTGTGATGGTGTACCGCCTGATTTCTCTGTATGTTCCTCCTCCCTGTTTATGCCTTAAGGCAGAGGGTTCTTTTGTAATAGGGTTTTGCTCCTTGGGTCTTATCAATATGTGTCAGCACTTCCCAAAGTGAATTTAAGTCATGTGAATAATGAGGGATATGTTTTGAAATCTCTGAATGACGTAGCAGAATAATGTGTTTCAGGGGGCAGACTGGATTTCTGCAATCTAAGACTGAATCCTGGCTAAGATACCTGCTTTCTGGGTGAGCACGGGAAGGTTATGTATCTACTCTGCACATAAACGTCTTCCTCTGCTTAAAAGATTACCATCACCGGGCGCCTGGGTGGCTCAGTTGGTTGGGCGACTGCCTTCTGCTCAGGTCATGATCTTGGAGACCCAGGATCGAGTCCCACATCGGGCTCCCTGCTCGGTGGGAAGCCTGCTTCTCCCTCTCTGGCTCCCCCTGCTTGTGTTCCCTCTTTGGCTGTGTTTCTCTCTGTCAAATAAATAAAATCTTTAAAGAAAAAAAAACAAAAAAACAACTTTAAAGTACTATGGTGGATTGTTGTTGCTGTTGATTTTAAATGAGTTAGTATACATAAAACCCTTCGACCTGTGATTAGCACACAGGAAGCTCCCTACAAATATTTGCTATCAATAATATGTTTATTATTAATAATATGACAGCATATTCAATTTTTGAAATGCTACTGAAGCTCTTATAGTCAAACTGCCATCCTTCAACTTATTTGACGTCAACTTACTCTACAGTTTTTCAGGCCAGACATTCCAACTTTTCACATCCACTGAAGTCTACATTAAATGTTTCCTTTCCTATATTAATGCTGCCTTGGTTCCCCCAGTTTACATTAATAATCACTTTCCCACTCACAGCAACTGTAGAAAGTGGGTGCTATCATTGGCCCCAATATAAAAATTAGCAAACTGAAAAAATAATTGATAAATCAAAGCCTATGTTCAGTAACTTACCTCAGTCACACAGCTAGTAAGGGATGAACCAAGATTTGATTTTGGGCATCTAACTCTTCAGCCAGCACTCTCAACCCTCATATCTCCCCAGGGTCTCAGAGAATATGCCTCTAATCTATAAATGATCCATAATCTCTTCCATTCTCCTAACATTTACTTCTTCCTTTCCTCTGAGCCTGTGTCTTTTAAACATTGATAAATCTCATTCTTAGTAAGTAAAAAAATAATAATAATTTGGTGACTGCTTTTATGCCTCTCATTTCTTTCGAAATTAAAACATTTAAAAACAGGGCACCTGGGTGGCTCAGTCATTAAGCATCTGCCTTCAGCTCGGGTCATGATCCTGAAGTTCTGGGATCTGCTCAGCAGGAAGCCTGCTTCTCCCTCTCTCATTGCCTTTGCTTGTGTTGCCTCTCTAGCTGTGTTTCTCTCTGTCAAATAAATAAAATCTTAAAAAAAAAAAAACCCACAAAAGCAAAAAGCTCTTGCTCTTTACAAGCACTGAACTTCTTTTCCTTGGTCCATTGAAATCGTCACTTCTTTTTTACCCAGTAAAATTTTGCTTAGAACACCCGTGGCCTAATCAGTTCTATATGCAAAGAACACTTCCTTACTTTGACATTTTCGACATGTATTGTTTCCACTACTTTTTCTCATGTATATTTACTTGAGTGACACCATTTGTTCCTGTATTTTCCTTATACTTCTCTATAATTTTTTTCTATGATCATTCTTTCTCTATGTTCTTATCAGTCCTTATCTTCTGCCTACCCTACAAATATTTCTGTTATTAGAGATTTCATTTAGGGCCAATTTCTCATTCTACCTACTCCCAATCTGTGTCTTTAATATTTATTAAAATCTCGGGATTTCATAACATTACCTCTGACTCCTGCCTGTTCTCTGAGCTACAGATGGAAACTCTGATTATTTTTTTAGTGTCTCTTTCTGTGTGCCTCCCACAGGAGTCTGTGCTTCTGTCCACCCCTACGGTGATGCTTTTACTTCTCTCAAATTAGTTATTTGTCTCAATTATTTGAAATTCATAGCGCTTCCTAAATAATACTTACTCCAAGATAGCTGGGGAAATTTTTTCAGTCTTGTATCAACTAAACAACTTTAGGAATCATGATGATTCACATGATAACACCTGTTTCTTCAAGTGAACTCCTTGGTTTTTTTCTCATAGGATGTCTTCTGTTCTTGCCTGGGAAGTGCAATCAGACTTTATTTGCACATCTTCCATTTTGCCCCTTTTTGTTGAAACAGGCCCTGATATTCCAGTTAATGTTAAATTATGGACATTTTAAGAATTTTCTCTTGATGATTTTTTTCTAGTTTACAATTTACATCATATTTTTAAAAATCAATGACAACTTAAGTATATGGAAATTATAATAAAAGTATTAGGAGTAAAAATGGCAGTTTATCACTTTTAGTTCTTTGTCATCTAAAGTGAGTTTTTCTGGGGCACCTGGGTGGCTCAGTTGGTTAAGCGACTGCCTTTGGCTCAGGTCATAATCTTGAGACCCGGGATTGGCGGGAAGCGTGCTTTTCCCTCTCTCCCCCTGCTTGTGTTTCTTTCTGTCAAATAGATAAATGAAGTCTTTTTAAAAAATAAATAAAAAATAAAGTGAGTTTTTCTGACCTAGTCAGTATACTTTTTAACTGACTTATGGATCTCCAGTAACAATAAAAATAATGAAAATTAACTGAAATACAGTATGATTTATCAAGAGACAAATATTTCATGGAGATTTAGAGAAGAGCTAGTGGGGAATTTGTAATCCTAGTGAGTAGGGTTTTTTTTAATGGCAGTTTTACTTTTTTTTTTTTTTAAGATTGTATTTATTTGACAGAGAGAAACACAGACAGAGAGGAGCAGGCAGCCCGATGCAGGGCTTGATCCGGGGACTCTGGGATCATGACCTGAGCTGAACGCAGAGGCTTAACCACTGAGCCACCCAGGAGCCCCGTAATGGCAGTTTTAATATGATTTCCCACTGGACTTTCAGAAAAGTTGTCTTTACTTAACATATACTACTCCAAAACTCTATATTTTTTTGAGAATAGAAAAAGTACTTGTTCAAATAGATTCAAACAAATTCCAAAAAATGTTGGTTGAAACAAATGCATAATTTTTACAGCACTCTAATTCAAGTGCCAGGTGTTCAGGGACAAGATACCCACTCTGCTCAGAAGAGATGTTGAAACAGCTCAGGTTCATAAATTGAGACATAGAAGAATACCTAAAGATTAATTATGACATTGAATTTTTAAAAAACACATACTCTCAGATCAGATGATTAGAACATAACATTATTTATAAGCCCATGGTAATTATTACAATTTCAAACAACTGTTCATAAAATTGTGCCATAGTTTTTGCAAGAAAAGCTTTTCTAACACTCTGCCTGAAAATAATGTCACGTTAAACATTTTTTTCTCTTTAACATAGATTCTCTATTAAAAATGTGTTTTTTAAATGGAGCTTCTTGAGAAAAGTAATATAACTAGGACATGTAACATGGCTTGATATATTATGCTTCTGTAAAATTATCCTGGAGAAAGCAAACCAACAAACGAAAAGCAGCTAAAGCAAGTAAGCAAACAAAGAACATGTGTAGAAGAAGACCGTATTGATAAGCACAAGAGTCTTCATCACACTCTTCGAGTGACTGTGGTAATTGCAAAGTGGGGTTGCCAGAGGGCTTTACAGTTTCATCATTTACAGAATGTGCACATTTAAATGTGAAGTGCATTGGCATAACACTTGGTACCTTATATTATTTTTTTTAAGATTTATCTATTTATTTGACACAGAGAGAGAGAGCTCACAAGCAGGCAGAAAAGCAGGTAGAGGGAGAGGGAAAAGCAGTCTCTCCACCTAGCAGGGAGCCCGATGGGGGACCTGATCCTAGGACCCTGGGATCATACCTGAGCCCAGGACAGACGCTTAAGGCTGAGCCACCCAGGTACCCCAATTTTAAATTATAATGAGCAAGTTGATGTGAGAATATAAAGGACAATAAATATGTCATTTTTTTATTCAGGAACACCAGGCAATATGAAAGTAACAATAATAAATATTTAGTTTTGCTTTATGTATATGTGTCAGGCCTCAATGATATCAAATGTTATATATCAGTTAAAATGAATTAACTATATTAACCTTTTAGAGGTATGGTCAAACATGCTTTGCTCAGATGCTATTAGATCACAGAAAAAATACATAATGTGGTGCAGTTTGAAACATACACCTATACATACATTGTTTACAAAGGCATATTTATAAAAGTATTTACGATGGCTGGATCATAAAATAATAGATGGCAAAGATACATAAAAGCATTAAGAAAGCGGTATTGAGAATAGAGAAAAGAGAGAGCAAAGGTGCTTCAATTCTACATACTATATTATTACCTTTTTTTTTTTTTTAAAGTAGCCTCCACACCCTGTGGAGAGTCGACACAAACACATTCAACTCATGGCCTTGAGATCAAGACCTGAACTGATATCAGGAGCCAGATGCTTAACCAACAGAGTTACCCAGGCACCTTTATATTATTGCTTTTAAAAAAATTATCTAAGAAATATCTTGCATAATATTAACTAATGGTTTAAATAAAATCTTAGTACTTGATACAAAGTTCTATTATTGCATTTTTCCATATTTTAAATATGAATATTAAAATCATGAAACATAGCCAGTTAAGATATGCTTAGATAAGAAAGAGTGAGCAAAACAAACAAAATAAGAGAGGTGATAGAAGACTAAGGTTAGTAATAAAAATGCATATCATGAAATACTAAATACTTGCTAAAGAAGGCTCATGAATAAGGTTTGAAACATTCAAGTTTTTCCTTCAGAAAGATACAGGATTCAATTATCTATAAGATTTCATAGGGGCCCCTGGGTGGTACAATAAGTTAAGCATCTGCCTTCATTTTAGATCATGATCCAGGAGTCCCAGGATTGAGACCCATGTTGGGCTCCTTGCTCAGTTGGGAGTGTGCTTCTCCCTCTGCCCTTCACCCAGCTCATGCTCTATGTCTCTCTCTCTTACTCGCTCTCAAATAAATAAAATAAAATAAAATAAAATCAAGATTTTATAGGAAAAAAACATTTTAGAAGTAACAGAGCAATACTGGGTCCTGGAACAAAAAATCTCACTTTTTCAAAATAAAATAATTACATTTTTTTAAAAAATTTTGAAAATGCATATGATAAACATGAATTACAACCAATATTTCAATAACTTTTAAAGAATAAATTTTTCCACATTTTTAACAATATAGAACATTATATCTTGTTTGTGAATTGTTCCCTTACTAATTTTCACTAAGTTAATCTTTCTAAGTTGAAGAAACATGATAATTAAATTTTTTGGAAAAGCCCTAACTAAGCTTCACTGTTCTACTGTCTTGTATTTATTTTTACTTCTAAAGGTAGCATAGTATTTACAGAAACTTCATAAAGTACAGATTACTCTAAAGGAAAACAAAAACTGCCAACTAACGACCTGTTTTGAAATCCCTAAAAAATTGTGTAACCAGTGTTCTGCTCTATAAATTACATTATAAATTATTTCTTATTCATGAATATATTTTCATGTATAATATACATATCTTCTCATAGGCAGCTTCTATAATAATATATAAGAAATATTCCTGAGACACAAATATTTATATATTTCATTTAAAATTTTAAAATATTCAACACGTTATTATTACATATTAAGTTTTTTCAATTTTTCACTATTTTAAATACTTCTATTATGCAAATATAAAATAAAAACTTATTTGTATATACCTTTATATTAAACTCTGGAATAATGATTATATTACAGAATATGTAGAAGTAATTTGATCTATCTAGAATTGCCCTATAAAATTGTACAAATACACATTTTTGGCATTTTATGATTTTGCCTTTCTTCAAAACTAACTTCCTGGCTTTATGTAATTCTCATTCTATGTTGTTAGGAGTGGCTCTTTTATATCCATCACATTCAAACCTTTAAGTTCCCAGGATCCACATTAACTTTTTTGTGCTTCCAAAAATGCCTTCAAACTGATTTATAGTAGCTATTATAAATCGAATAAAAATGTACTAATTAGCTCTCTGAGACTCGAACAAATTGTCAATTCCTTCAAAAAAGGAGTTTGCTGGATTATCTTTTGGTTTGCATTAAATATAACAATCAATTTGGGGATAATTGATAGCTTAAAAATCCAGCACAAGAACACAGTAGATCTCTCCATTTATTTCTGTCTTCTTTAATTGTTTTTCAGTGATATTTTTGTAGTTGTTGGCATATCACTCTTGCAACTGTTTTATTAAGTTGATGTCCAGACATGATTTGCTTTATAATTCTACTGAGAATGGTATTTTCCAACTTTGAATTCTAAATTGTCCTTGATTATTTTTAAATATAATGGCTTTTTAAAAAATATTGGCCTATATTATGTAATCGTAACTTCTTAGAAGCTTTTTTTGCTTGTCTTAGCAATTTTATATATGCAAAGACATCATCTAAAAATTAAGAGAATTTTATTCTACTCGTTTCCTGTATTCTTTATTTCTTTTCTCTTGCCTTATTATACTAGCTAAGACTCACAGTGCAATGCTGACTAGAAGTGATGAGCAGATAGGTCTCTCTTTTTTTTTTCTTCCTTTAGAGGAACTCATTCTATAATCATGAAGTATGATGCTGTTCTTTTATTTTTTATTTTTTTAAATATTTTATTTATTTATTTGAGAAAGAGAGAGTGAGTGAGAGAGAGCATGAGAGGGAAGAAGGTCAGAGGGAGAAGCAGACTCCCTGCAGAGCTGAGAGCCGGATGTGGGACTCTATCCAGGACTCCAGGATCATGACCTGAGCTGAAGGCGTGGCTTAGCTAACTGAGCCACCCACGTGCCCCTTGTTCTTTTACTTTTATATATACAATTTTTATATGATTGAGAAAATTTCCTTCCTGGATTTTTGAGAATTTCAATTACTTATAGTGTTGAATTTCATTAAATGTTTTTTTCTACAGTGTTGAGAGGATATACTTTCTTACTTCATTTTAAACTTTATTAACGTTGAAAATTATATCAATTGATTTTTTTAAAGAGTTTATTTATTTGACAGAGAGAAACACAGCCAGAGAGGGAATATAAGCAGGGGGAGTGAGAGAGGGAGAAGCAGGCTTCTTGCCGAGCTGGGAGCCCGATGTGGGGCTTGATCCCAGGTCTCTGGGATCATGACCTGAGCCGAAGGTAGTTGTCCAACCAACTGAGCCACCCAGGTGTCCCTCAATTGGTTTTTAAGTGTTAACAAATTCACATTAGTACCAAAGCACAGTTGATCATATTTTTTTTTTATGTTTGAAGTGATTTGTTGCTAATAATTGTTCAACATTTTTGAGTCTATATTCCAAAAGGCATAAGTCTATAGATTTCTTTCTCCTAATGTTGTAGATCTACCATCAGTATTTTGATTTTAGTTTTTGAGTTTTCTTTTTGAGTTTAGATGTTGGCATCATTATATAATTAAGAAGATATTTTCTTATTTTCTGTATGCTGATGCTGTTTGCATAGGATTGAAAGTATATTTTTTCATAAGACTTCATGAAGCTCACTATTAAAATTTTCTGGACCTAGTGTTTTCTTCATTTCAAGGTTTACAAGTACAAGTTCATTTTAAATTAGGTATGTTTACGGCGCCTGGGTGGCTCAGTCATTAAGTGTCCGTCTTTGGCTCAAGTCATGTACCCAGGGTCCTGGGATCAATGCCACATTGGGCTCCCTGTTCAGCAGGAAGCCTGCTTCTTGCTTTCCCATTCACCTTGCTCCTGTTCCCTCTCTCACTGTCTCTCACTGTCAAATAAATAAATAAAATTTTAAAATAAATAAATAAAATAGACATGTTTATTGATCTTTTCTTTTTATTTTTAAGTCCATTTTGGCAATATGTGACTTTCAAGGAAGTTGTTCATTTTCTTTTTTTTTTTTTTTTAAGATTTTATTTATTTATTTGACAGAGAGAAACACAGCCAGAGAAGGAACACAAGCAGAGGGACTGATAGAGGGAGAAGCAGGCCTCCCGCAGAGCAGGAAGCCCAGTGTGGGGCTCAATCCCAGGTCTCCAGGATCATGACCTGAGCCGAAAGCAGTTGCTTAACCAACTGCACCACCCAGGCACCCTGGAAGTTGTTCATTTTCTATCTAAAGTTCCAAATTTATTATCTTAAAGATTTCAAATAATATATCCCTTTTATCATTTAAAGTTGTCAGATCAACATTGATGTCCTCTTGCTCAATCTCAATTTCAGCAAATTGTTTTATTTCTCTTTTCCAGTCTGCTAAGTGAAACTAAAGTTTTATTTATTTTTTAATTGATTGAGAATCATGCTGATTTGAACTCTTTATGTCTGCCTTCCCTCTTCTCAATACACAGAATGGTGATATCAGTCAAAGGCCGCGCTCTCTCTCTCTCCTAACAATTTTTTTTTCAATACTACTTTAAGAAAATCTCACAATAAAGGAAAACATCTTCAGATAAGCAAATTGAAAGCATAAAGGGCTAACATATTCAGTAGTAGGATTTAGCAATCCCTCAGCATCTCCCAGGTCACATCATATCCCACTCCACATTTCTCCTTCATCAAAAAAGAATTTAACCACTTATATTTAACAATAAATGTCTTCTTTTAATATATAATATAAAATGCAAAGAAACATAACCTTATCTCTATCGGTAAAGAGACCTAGAAAACTCAGACACAAAAGTAATTATTTCACATAATAAAATCTGACATGGGTCACTACTATGGTCATTGAGTATGGGTTGCTACTGTGGTTCTCAAAGATACTCTGGTATGATCTGATAAAGGGTTTCCATTTTACATTAGAAAAGTGTTGCTGTTCCAGAGTACAGAGGATTGACTACTATAGAACAAGTCAAAGTGAATATGAATGATGGCCTTCTGGGTACTGTGAGCTATTGATATAATAACATGTAGAGTATAGTAACATGGTGCATAGTCAAATGGAAGATCTGCACTCCTAGTTTTCATATTTTCAAAAAGATGTCCCCATGTAGTTGTACAAGGGGTACTTGGGGTAACATGAGAGCTAAGAGGAAAGCTATGGGTCAAATTCACTTGAATGTGTCCTAATTGCTATATAAACAAATCAATGATCTACACCTACCATGTTTGGATAAAATATCACAGAGATTATCACTATTAGAACTACAGTTTTACAAAATCATTTGACTCTCAAATTGAGTATTTAAACAAAATGTATTATTTCCTCATTAGTAAAGAATACTCATTCCAGATAAATAAAATGATCCATAATTTGGCCAATTATTCTTAAAATAGGTATCAGGATCACACCAGACCAAAAATTAGAATGTGGGTTCCTTGCAGTGATTATTAGGGTAATATAATATTTAAAGTAATTGCCTATCTGTATGTGATAATAATGCATAATTATATAGTGAATTAGTTTGTACCATATTGCTGAGGAAATATAACAAATACTGTAAAAATGGTAGTATACAAATCCTCAAAAGAAGATACGGAAATCAGAAAATCTGGTATTGATTACTTGGACAGACCTTAGTTATACAAAAATATTTGTTGCATTATTTTCGTAATCATAAACTTTGTGGAATGTAACCATTATGTTACAATTAGCTGTCTTGACAAAATAAAATAGAACAAAATTAGAGGAAAATTGTATTTTGATGACCTCAGAAACACTAAAACTTTAAAACTAGGTAATTATCAAGATGAAATTATCTCTATATATGTGCTAGTATTAAATGAGAAACAAAAAATGTACAGGTAATTTAAATTTGTTAGATTTATAAGTGTATATTCTTAAAATTGGTTTGTTACAGAAAATTAATTGTGCCCCTTTCAGTTAGAAAGTGATTTTTCTGATCTTTCTTATAAAGACCAATGTAAATTCTGTGTAGAATCCCTCACTAGGAAAAACATATTCAGACTCCAAAGTCTAGGTTTTGCCCTTGCATACACGCAAATTATTCACTTACAAAGCTTGAATTCAGTAGATTATAATTTAAAGTAAATAAACAATACCGTTCTTTTACAAAAACAGAAACAATGAATAAATACAACATGAAAGAAGTATAAAAACATTCAAAAAGTTTTTCCTTTTCCTTTTCCTTCCTTCCTTCCTTCCTTCTTTCCTTCCTTCCTTCCTTCCTTCCTTCCTTCCTTCCTTCCTTCCTTCCTTCCTTCCTTCCTTTCTTCCTTCTTTCCTCCCTTCCTTCCTTCCTTCCAGTAGCTACAATGTCATTAAATAAGATTGCACTTTATACCTGTGCACTTACAGATGAGACTCAACCTAGACATCTCAGGAATCATCACCTCAAGTCAAAGTTTCACAGAGACCAACCACCTAATTTGCTGTTAAGCTCTGGGTCCTGTCCCATTGTCTTCATGGTCCTCGGACTCTATGATATGAGGTAAAAGCCACTGAGGAGTAGGGAAACATGTCTACTGAAAATGCAGTAGTCATATTCAAGATTATATCCAAGGTCATATTTAAGGAATTTCAACTATGGTGATATGAAGAGGTTGGTGAAATTCTTTCTGTAAAAAAATAAGCAAAAAAAACAAAACAAAACAAAACAAAAAAAACCTGTAAGAAAATCTTGACTAAAATGATTATTTTCAGGCTCTAGAAATAGATCAAAGGCAGACAGCAAATTCAGAAATATTTATTCCTGGAAAAATAATAGATCATCATGAAAGAATCGCACTAGTCCATGGCTTTCTCGGCAAAGGCCTCTCCAATTCCTCCATAGTTGTTGTAAGTTACGGTTTTACTGGAAGTGACTGGTCCCCAAAATAATTGGCTTTGTCCCCAGAGTGAGCAAAATGGATCTGGGGCCAGGCAAAACCCCATAGCTTTGTCCTCTAATAATGTGTAACTTTGTGAAAAAGAAGTAGATAAAACCCAAACCTTTTATAGTCTGAAGTTGTGGTTTTGTTTGGGATAAGGAGAGACAAGGCAGCAATTTAACCAGGAGATCCTGAAATGAAAGAGCCATATGTTCTCCACACAAACCTTGTTACTGAGAAACTACATGCATGCCCAGGAGGCATCCAAGAGGACCTGGTGGAAAGTAAAGGCCTTGAAGACTCCCTAAGTGGCTGACCTTTGAATATGCTTCCCAGCCTACCAGGGACAAATCAGTAGAGAGTGCAAGTTTTACAGGCTTGAGGAGTGGGAGTAGAAAATGCCCAAACTGTTGACTGAACACTTAACTCCATAGATACCGGAATGAGTGCTTGGAAATCAGGTTTAAAATTAAAGGGAGAATATAAACATCAAGCAGAAACATCAGTGGGTATGCACAAACTGGGAAACAGGCCAGGAGCTCAGAGTAAAAAAGAATATGCGAACCATAGTGAATTGAAATGAACTCTGAGTGGGCCTCGCTGTTGCCCTTATTACACAAAAGTTCACAAACATCTATTCTAAATATGTTCAAAATTTTCAGAGAAACTATGCTTAAAGGATAATTTATTCTAAACATATATTTTTTCAAAGGTTCTGCTTAAAACAGCACACAAAATTACATGGGCTACATCAGGCCAGTAAATGAAATGATTTTAAAATATAAATACATTTTAAAGAGTTAAAGTGATAATGATAAGAGGGAATGACAGTAAACAGGTTTTGGATTAATAGGTTATATGTTCATGTCATTTTCCAATGGCATAATATTGGATGAGACACTGGAGAGAATTTTATTTATTTATTTATTTATTTATTTATTTATTTATTTATTTATTTTTAAGATTTTATTTATTTGACAGAGAGAAACACAGTCAGAGAGGGAACACAAGAGAGGGACCGAGAGAGGGAGAAGCAGGCTTCCCGCCGAGCAGGGAGCCCGATGTGGGACTCGATCCCGGGTCTCCAGGATCATGACCTGAACCGAATGCAGTCACCCAACCAACTGAGCCACCCAGGCGCCCCAGGAAATTTTATTTTTATAATACTTAAACTCTTCCTCCACAAGTTTGAAAAATGACTTCTAAATTATATGAAAAATATCTTGTATTAAAATTAGGTCACTCTATGATGATCACATTCCCATTATTTTTAGCACTAATTATATTGTATTTAAACAAATTTCTTTTTGGTTATTTTACCAAAAATTACATTCAGGGAAGTTACTTGATAAGAAATATCATATAGATTAGAACAGACACATGCCATTAAATGAAAGACTAAAAAGTAGAACAACCTCTGTGGAATTAAAATTTGAATGAGTAATTCACCAGCTGTTATTATTGCAGATGGAATATGTGTATTTCAGTGAAGGATTTCTAATTGTTCACAGTCAAATTCCATTTGATTTCCTTAATCTAGTTTTCTTCTTTGATCTTCCATAATCTGCAGTACAGTAATAGTGGCTTTTATTCATGGCGTTTTTTTTTCTACTGAGGGGAATTAATATCTCAACATCTGAGTTTTCATATAAGAATATAAAATTGTCACAGCTCTGAGTGAAATCTCTTTCTTTGCATAGGTACAGATCTTAAAAAAAAGGTTACAGTACTTAAAAATATACTATGCACTTTTAAGAGATACCTTTTCATGCTTTGCCAGGAACTTCTGCTTGAAATTATTTTAATCAGTAATGTATATTTTTAGTGTCTTCTAACCATACTGTAGATTGTAGATTGTGCACCCTAAAACTCACATGCATGAAAGTTTCCCAGACACTCGACTATTTCGTGACTTTTCATAAAAAAATAACTAAAAGTTTAAATAAGTCATCTGTCTTTCAGGAATGAGATACTCTGGGAGTCCATGAGCCAAAATAACATCAAAACCTAAATAACTACTGAGGGAAGTGAATATATATAATTAAAATTTATTTTTTAAGGCTTCTCATAACCTGTGTCTTTGGATTTGATTTCTATAGATGGTCAAATCACTATAAGGTGGAGACTTAATATTTTACCTAGTATTAATATTGGAATCACTGGGTGGTATGCCAAACGAAAAAATCATGTCACATATACCTCATGGCATATTATATTTACTACACGTATTGCTTGGGTTAATTCACTTCATTGAATAGGACTCTGAATACACAGATGCAGAAATGTTTGCTTTCTGAAGCTGAAGAAATTAGAAATCATGGGGAATGTGACCTGGGGTTAACACAATTTTTTTACTATTTATTGGTTTTCTTGAGATATCCTTGACTTCATTAGCTTCACGGGTAAAATGTGTATTTCACAATAATGTATACATTCATATTCAGCCAGAATAAATACAGTATGCCTATACATTCAGAAACTGGCAATAAATTCAAGCTTCAGGACAAAATAATAAGTTAATTTTATATGACTGAACATAAGCATAGTGTTTTTGTTCACCAAAAATCAGAAGATGGTGATTTTTCTTTAGCCATAATAATGCTGCATGAATTAATGTCTTAATGCCAAATGCACCTTGTATTTGACTGTCTCCATGCAACTAATGTGATATAGGCAAACGTCCTGTTAATGAGAAATTATGAGATGATTTATTTTAGGGGTCTGGACTAGGTACAGGGTAGATTTCCTCCATACAAGTTGGTCTAAGTAGGGCTTGGCTTTGGAGTGCAAGCTTCTTGCAGGCTAGAAAACAACAATTTTGGATGAGAAACCTACAGGAGGGCAGATTCACTAAAACTAATTGTGCTGTCTTGCGGCAGAACTCAGTTGGAGTTTCTATTAGAGTGCCTCTGTGACCTAGTGCCATATGTCTAGAAGTGGATTAAGGTAAAGTTCCTGGGGATTCAATAAGTTGGTGTGTAAAGCCAGACTTAAAGACACAGTAAAAGTTACTTACCCTTTATGAGTGAAGTAAAAAATCTGCTTTTAAGTAGCTAGGTCTTCAGTTTTGCTGACAAGAATGTATTTTTTCCTTGTCCAATCATGAACCGTTAGTGTAATTCTCAGAAGAAAATACCTTACAGTTGCTTTCGAGGATTAGCTGGGATGTTTTCAATCTCTCTTGGGTAGATTTTCAATATGGTGAATCCTCTGCACAATATAGAGGAATTTCTCTCCTGGAAGGGTTTTATACTCGTAAAGAGCAAACCTCCAGTTTCAACAGTGGACTTTTCATGCATCAAGGATTGACTTGCATCTGCAAAGTATTGTATTAATTTCCTTGGGGATCTTAAAATATATTCTGATTTTACTTGTTTTGTTTTTTTACAGACACCCTCCTATCAGAAGCTCTAAGATTTAAGCATTAAATTAATTATTTTTTCTTCCTGGTGCTTATGATTACTGCCAGTCTTTTATTTGTATTACCATTAAAATTGAAAATGTATATGACCTTGCAAACATGTATGTGTCTCTTCCCCATTTTCTTTGAAAAATAATAAATACTCCTTTAAAAATATTCATATGATGTCATTGAATAGTACAATGCTCTTGTCACGTGGAAGTATTAGACAAAAAAAAATTTAAACTTAGAGGAATAATAGATCCTACATTTAAAATATGTATTCTGAATATACAACTGAAATAATCAGATGCAAAATGCAGATATCAAGATTCAAAAATCATTTATATTCTTCCAATAAAAATAATTTCTCACTCTTTACTTGTGACAGGTGAATTCTTTTAGCCAGGTATACCAAAGAATTTGAGGTTGTTTCACATATAATAATGCATACTGACTTCATGATATAGAAAGTCTCAATGTATACAGATAACAAAACATGCTCTTATTAGGAGATTCCATGTTATATATGTGTGCCCTGGAGAAAAGCCTAAGGATATAGCTGGAAACCACTTGCTGAAGAAATTAGGCGTGTGACATATGGACCCACTCACTCAACCTCCTCCTTGAAGCGAAGTACAGAGATGGGATTATCTAGGGAAGATCTGAAGAGGAGCCTCCTATCTAATGATACTGACTTCTGTGACATACACAGGAGACCCACAAGGTTTTTGAGAATTTTATAACACTAAAAATACCACTAGTTGGATGGAAAGGGACAGAAGCTTGAATTGAGGAAATGATGTCAGAATTCCAAAATTCTATAGGTAGAAATCTCTGATAGAGCTACTATCAACAACAAACATGTCCTTCCTTTCAAGAAAAAGGAAAACAAAACAAAACAAAATAAAACCCTGAGGGTAGATCCTTGAACACAAAGAGTAGAGTTACAAGTGAAGACACAGAGTCTGGTGCATCCCGGTGTCCAGAGGGCAACACCGCAGGGCTACAGAGTGGAACACTGAACCACAGCAAATTATTCTCAAGCCGTAAAACCTATCTGAATAATGCTGCTTGATTTTAAACTTGCTTGGGGCCCATGACTCTTTTATTCCTCTTTGGAAAGGGAATGTCTGTAACTATTAGCCTTTGCCTGTCTGTGCCACCATAGTGTTTTGAAAGCAGATAACCTGTTTTCTAGTTTCACAGGTCCACTAATGAAGGGGAATTTTTCCTAGAATAAATAATATTGTCAAAGATAAAACTATATGCTTCTTAAAGTGTTAAGGGCAGATGTGATCAATTGAAATTATTACAGTAGAAAAAAAAGAATCCAGCATAAACTGAGTGGAACTGAACTTTAATCCGTGCAAAGTTAATGCAGATTAACGGAGTAGGGACTGGGGCAAGTGAGAGCTCAACAAAGTCAGGGAAGTAAAAAAAAAAAATACAGAAGTTTAGTCAGTGTAAATGTGATTAGGCCATTTGTGTTTGCTGATTGGAAATTATCAAAGTTGGGATTTTACCTACCCACAGAGACCATGAGACAGAGGCCCTATCCTCAGTTACAGAATAAACAGTAAACTTTCTAAGAAGCCTCATTTCTTGGGCACCTAGGTGGCTCAGTGGGTTAAAGCCTCTGCCTTCAGCTCAGGTCATGATCTCAGGGTCCTGGGATCGAAGCCTGCATAGGGCTCTCTGCTCAGCAGAGAGCCTGCTTCCTCCTCTCTCTCTGCCTGCCTCTCTGCCTACTTGTGATCTCTCTCTCTCTGTCAAATAAATACATAAAATCTTACATACATAATAAGAAATGCATAATACATAAAAAGAAATGTCTTTTTTCAGACACGTTAAGAGACGCTAGAGTTATTTTTAGTATGTGGCCTTGAGCTCTTAGAAATTGTTAATGTTTTTTCAAGTTTCATAGACCTAAGTTTGAGGCCTAGCTGAGAAGAGGTCTCCAAGGAGTCTGGCTAAAGTCTGGTAGTGGAGAGACTTTTTGGGTATTGACCCTGATTTAGCATTGATCAATATTTGATTGAGAGGACTTTAAAAATGAAATTTGTGGCTGTTGGACTGATAACATTTACTAGAAATATTTGCCTTAGAGTTGATGCTATAATAGGACAAGACTTACAGGGATATCAAATGGGGTAAATAATTTTTGTATGTGGGACCAATACAAATACTTTAGTGCCAAAGGTCAGACTTTGGTGGTCTTAATGGTGGTATCAGAAAGATATGTCCATATTCTAATCCTTGGAAACTAAAAAAGAAAAGATATATATTTTTAAAAGATACGTATTTATTTAAAAAGATTTTTTAAAGATTTTATTTTATTATTGAAAAAGATTTTATTTTATTTTTAAAAGATTTTATAGATATATATAAATATATGTATTTTTAAAAATATTTTTTAAAAGATTTGAGAGAGAGAGAGTGCGTGCACGTGAGTGATGGGAGGGGCAGAGGGAGAAGCAGACTCCCTGTTGAGCCTGATGCGGGGCTCCATCCCAGGACTCCAAGATCATGACCTGAGCTGAAGGCAGATGCTCAACTGACTGAGCCACCTAGGTGTCCCTAGGTATATGTATTTTTTAATGTCATTAAGTTAAAGGTTTTGAAGGAAGTAGCTTATTCTGGATTACCCAGGTAAGCGATGAATCCAATAACAAATCCTTGTAAGAGTAAGACAGAGTAAGATTTAATAGAAACTCAAAAGAGATATACACCCACAGAGGGGGAGGCCATGTAAAGACAGGAAGAGACTCCGTTGATATCACTAAAAGCTCAAGGAATAGCAAGGAGTGCCAAGGAATGCCAACAGCCACCAGAAGCTGGATGATGCCAGAAATAAATTATTTCTTAGTGCCTTTGGAGAAAGTACATCCCTGACAACACCTTCATTTCAGACTTCTTGCGTCTAGAACTATGAGGGAATAAATCTATGCTGTTCAAAGCCAACAATTCTGTGGTAATTTGTTAAAGGAGTCACAGGGAACTAATGCAAATTATCTTGTTGACACAGATATGGCCATGCTAGTTTTCTCACTTTCACCCTTAAAGTGTCTGCTGGTGATAATCTTGTCATCTATAAAGAGCCATACTAGTTTCTAATAGAAATTACATACATATACTCATATAAACACAGGCATACATCCTCCCTCCCTTTCTCTTTCTTTCATTCTCTTATATGAATGTATAACACTTAAATTGTACTTTTAAATGGGAATGAGTACAAGTCATGAGAAATCTAAAAATGCTTGTGGCAAATATATATATACATTTGTAGTTGAAAAGAAAAAATTTCCTTGGCTCAAATATTTTGTAAGTTTAAGATTTTTTTTGAGGTTTTATTCTTTTTTAGGAATGTAACAGATCTATTACATCCCAAAAGAGAACTTAAAATTGAATTTTCCTTGGAATCTATGAATAGTTCATTAAATTGCCCACAAATCTCATTTTATATAATATATATAATGTATAAATTTTAATATATAAAGAACTTAAAATTAATCCTAAAATGAAAAAGTGTACTCTTTATCTTAAGCCATAGAGCGCAAGAAATTCAAGCACACTGCTTATTCATGGAAGTTCTTTTTCCTTCCTTTCCAACTTTTCCATCCTCCACAATATCATCTTTTGATGTATCTTAGCATTTCTCACTTACTGGCAATAACTTAATACAACTGAATACGATTGACCAGAACAGCATCATCTGTCAACTTGATCTAATTGATTTTTAAAAAATACTCCATCCAGCAATAGCAAAATGCCTATTCTTCTCATGCTCCCATGGAACAATCACCAAGACAGACCACATTCTGAGCCATAAACACATTGTAATAAACTTGCTACAAGAGAAATCACACAAAGTGTGTTCTCAGGCCACAATGCAATTAAACTAGAATCAATAACAAAAAGATAAGTGGAAATATCCCAAAATATTTGGAGAATAACAACACATTTTTAAATAACACATGAGTTAAATATGTTTCTCAAGTGGAACTAAGTGAAAATGAAAAAGAAATTTATTAAGATTGTGGGATGTAGTAAAAGGAATACTGAGAGGGAAAGTTATAGCATTAAACTCAGATATTGGAAATAAGGAAATGTCTAAAATCAGTAATTTAAGTTGCTACTTTAGGAAACTAGAGACAGAAGAGCAATTTAAGCTTAATTTGCACAAGAAAAAAAAGTCTAGAAATCAATGGAATTGAAAACACAAAAGCATTGGGAAAATCAAGGAAACCAAAAGGGTTCTTTGAATGGATCATTCAAATCAATAAGCTCTAGCCAGGTTGACTAGGAAAAAGAGATTATACAAGTTATCAATATAGAAACGAAATAGGGATAATCCCCATCTTTCTATAACAATTAAAAATAGAATAAAGGGATATTATGAACAATTCTGGGCTGCAAATTTGACAACTGACATGAAATGAACCAACTTCCCGAAATGCATACACTATCAAAATATGCATGAGGATAAAAGAGATATTCAGAATAAACCCGTATCTACTAAATAAATTGAACTGATAATTAATAACCTTTTAAATAATGAAAGGTCAGTTCCAGAGCTTTTCACTAGTGAATTCTAACAAATATTTAAGGGGGGAAATAGATACTAACTCTCCACAATCTTTTCCATAAATCATTCTATGAGACCACTGTTACCTAAATTCCCAGACCAGATAAAGCTGTATAAGAAAACAATAAACTAATCATTGATGAATATAGGTGCAAAAGTCTTTAACAAATAGTAAGTCAAATCCAACAATGTATAAAAAAAAGAATTGTGTGTCATGGCCAGGTGTTCAGTGTTGGTACCCTATTTGAAAATCAATCAATATAATTGCTACATCAACAGGCTAAAGAATAAAAATCATATGATCATATTAATGATGCAAAATAAAAACTCATAAACTTCTAAAACCTATTATTTTATTTTATTTTTTAATGATTTTATTTATTTATTTGACACAGAGAGAGCAATAGTGAGCAAGCATAAGCAGCAGAAGCAGCAGGCAAAGGGAGAGGGAGAAGCAGGCTCCCCGCTAAGCAGGGAGCTTGTCAGGGGCTTGGGGCTTGATCCCCAGAAACTGGGATCATGACCTGAGCCATAGGTAGATGCTCAGCTGACTAAACCAAACTTCTTATTGATAAAACTCTTAGCACAATAGAAATATACTTTCTTCAAAATGACAAACACCTATAAAAATGTATAATTAACATCAAATTTAATATTGAGAAACTATATTTCCCCACTAAAATTGGGAACAAGGTAAAGATTTCCTCTCTTCTAGTCCTTTCCTTTTACCCATATTCAGCAAACATATTGTTAGACTGAGCTAGTGCAATACGATTTTTTATTTTTTTTTTTTTTTTTTTTTTTTTTTTTTTTTTTAAAGATTTTATTTATTTGACAGAGAGAAACACAGCCAGAGAGGGGACACAAGCAGAGGGAGTGAGAGAGGGGGAAGCAGGCTTCCCGCCGAGCAGGAAGCCCGATGTGGGACTCGATCCCGGGTCTCCGGGATCATGACCTGAGCCGAAGGCAGTCGCTTAACCAACTGAGCCACCCAGGCGCCCGCAATACGATTTTTTAAAAATGGAAAACAGAAGCTATATAAATAGGAAGAAATAAATCTCTTTTTTCAAAGATAACATGATAGTCTATCTAGAAAAATCCCAAAGAATCACACACACACACAAATATACATCTTCTGGAACTAATACATGAGTAGAGTAAGGTCCCAAGATATAAAGTTAATATACAAATGTCAGTTATTTTCCTGTATAACAAAAAGAAGAAATTGGAATTTGAAAATAAAAAATAATACCGTTTATAATAGCACCAAAATATGAAAGACTTAGGTCTTAACAAAATATGTTCAAAATGTATGTAGTGAACCATAAATATCTGATGAAAGAAATCAAACTATTTGTAAATAAATAAAAAGACATTTGTTCATGGATGGGAAGTCCCAATATTCTTCAACTGTCTACTTTTCCCAAATTGATCTATAGGTTCAATGAAATCCTAATGAGAATACCAGGAAACAATTTTGTAAATTTATTTATTTATTTTTAAAGATTTTATTTATTTATTTGACAGAGAGAAACACAGCTAGAGAGGGAACACAGCAGAGGGAGTGAGAGAAGGAGAAGCAGGCTTCCCGCAGAACAGGGAGCTTGATGTGGGGCTCGATCCTGGGACTCCAGGATCATGATCTGAGCTGAAGGCAGACACTTAATGACTGACTGAGCCACACAGGTGCCCCCAATTTTGTAGATTTAAAAAGAAAATGATTCTGAAGTTTATACAGAAAGCAAAAAGCACAGAATAGTCAACACAAGACTGAAGAAGAACAAAATTGGAGGACTGGCAGTGATTTCAACTTTATAGTTGATAAAAATTGGTTAGTATTGGTTCACTGATTGTTACAAATATACAATAGTACTATCAGGTTTGAATGATAGAAAAATGTATTTGGGATATATGAGAACTTTCTGTTACTATCACCTCAGTTTTTCTATAAAGTTAAAAGTGTTCTAAACACTAAAGTCTTTAAAAAAAAATCTGTAGAGACAAAGTAAATTAATGCTTTCTTGGTACTGTATATGAGAACAGGGAATAACTGATAATGCCCCTGAGGGATCTTTTTGGGATTCTGGAAATATTCTAAAAGTGAATTGTTGTAATGGTTACATAACTCTGTAAATTTCCTGTAAATCAATGCACTGTACACTTAAATATGGTCATTTGATTATAGGCAAATTATATCTCAATAAATCCATTAAAAAAGAGAAATATGTGATATGAATACTGATATTAGAGAAAATGGTTAAGAGTAATTTACATAGAAGTAAATATTTTGGCTAAAGCCAAAGCAGACAGCATAGAAAAGAAAGAAAAATGAATAAAAAAAAATGAGGAATATTCACATTTAGAGACAGAAAAAGAGAAGAAGAATATCAATTTCTTTTACTGTCAAAGCTGTCTTTTGTTATTAATATTAATTATAATGTCAAAGTTCCTGAAAAGATACATGTAATCTAAAATAGCTTCATCTCTAAATACAGTTTTATTGATTTATCATAAATAAAAATGGACCAACTGAATACCAAAGAAGCTTTCACTTGGCCCAAGACAAGACACAGGTATCCTACTAAATGTTCTCTTTCTCTGAGTTGAAAATTCCTCAGGGGATGTCTTACAGTTCTTCCTCAGGTTTATTTTGTGGAAGACCCTTCTAGACCTGCCCCTAAAGTGCAAGATTTAAGGCAAGAATATAAGACATCCAGGGATTTCTGAGGTCAGTCGTGTATGTCCAAAGCAGGCCATTCAAAGCATGGGACCAGGGTGAAGCCATAATTATTTGAGGTAAATGTAAGTTATCACACTTTGTTGTTCTAGATTCTTTGCTACAGAATCAATGTTGGGGTCTTTTTTTTTTTCAATCCTATTTGGAATTGACTCATGACCATTTGCTTAGAAGAGGATATTGGAACAAGCTGTGCCTCTTCTAGTAAATTTTAGATTTTTGTCTTTGTATAATTTTCTTTATTTATTTTCTATTTTCACTTTTTAAAGAAAATTCATCCCTGTTTTTAAAACAACATCAGAAAAGAAATAATCAGTGTAGGTCTGTGAATAAAACATGAACTTTGACTCAGGCAACATCATGTCAATAGGGAAAACTGTTTTCTTTCCAGGCCCCTTTTCTTTAGCCAAAAGCTCCCATGTTTGGTGTTAGGCCGAGTTGTTGTCTACTTGGAAAAACTGCTAACTAAATTTGATTTAAAGGAACATAAAATAATTAGCAGCCTTTTTTTTTTTTTGCCACAGCAATTCTCAACCTATCAAGAAACAAAGATATCAACACATGGAGGCCAGAATATCATTTCCTTTCTGATACAGGCTAAGATGGAGGATGTTTACATATGTGGGAAAGTATTCTCCTAATCCTTACAGCCTGAATTAAGGAGATTTAACTACAGATAGAAAATTCTGGTATGAAAAAATGGAGGAAAATAGGGACTTCAGGTGGCAACATTATTCCCAAGAAGGAGAAGAGGAAGAATCTGGTATATATATGCCCAGTTTCTTCTCAAAACTCATTCAGGTTATTCACTCTGTTTTTCCCAAGGATGTGGTTAAGTGAGGAGACAAAAAGAAGATAATCATGAGCTCTCTGCACAGGGAAGAAACTATGTGGAGTATGTAACTAGAGTCCCTCATCTAAGAAATATGGAAAGAAGTAGTTTATTAGAGATAGAAAAATGGACCCACTTGACAGTGACTAGATGGAATGAGACAGGTGAGACCAGTCATGATGTAGGAAAGAAAGAAGGATATGTCTGGGCAGAACATGTTTTCTAAATGTGGGTAAGAGACATGGGAATAGGTGTGAGTAGATACTAATACTAATCGGGAGAAAAGGATAACTCATTTATGGATAAAAAAGAAAAACACGGAGAGGGAGAGAGTTCTTTACAGTTTTAACTAGGTCACTGTTGCTTATCTGGGAGAGTTCACTCCATATCACTTTGAAGCTTTCTCCTCAGGGCTTTAGCAGGGTGTACACTGACAAGGAGTTTCTCCCTAATTACTCTTCCATAGATTTGACTCTCTACTTCTTGCCAGCTGGTTTGCTTGCTACTAGATCTTTCTCCATCAAATATTTATTAGAGTCCATGCTGTGTACAGGGCAAGGCACTATAAAGTAAAGAAGAAGAGAAGAGGCAGTCAAAGAGACGTGTTCTCAAATCCCGTCAGGTTACCAGTTTGAAGTAGTCACAGGGCACATGGTGAAGGAAAAAACAAAAACAAAAAACCCCCAAAACCAGCTACATACACAACTGGATGTCTTAGACAAGCCAAAGCAAGTTGTTTCCCCTCTTTCTTCTCCTCAAAGTTTTAATATAGTCATGACTTTCCCCTTGTCTGTAGGGGTGAATAATTTGTAGGATCTTCAACAAATATAACATTAGAATGATTGAATTATTTGTTAATTCAATCTGTTCTCAGTCCAAGTGACTAAGTGACTTTATCCAGTTCATTGTTTCCAAAGAAAGTAAGAGACTTGGTAGAGGACAAAATAAGGCTCATATAATGTGCTTCTCTTTCTTATTTCTTGAAAACAAATTCATAAAATTTCAAGTGTATTTAATCATTTTAGTATCCTCTAAAAAAGATAGAAACACAAGATACAGTAGGAGAATAGATTATACAGTTTTCCTTGCATAGCTTGTTTTGCAAAATACATCATTATCCACAAATCAAATTAGTTTGACTTAGACAGACTACATTTTTTAAATTGTTGGCTAATGAAATTTAAATTTGAAAATATCTACCAAGTATTTGGTAGAAACAGCTAAGCAAAATTATATGTTCAATAATTATTGGATTCATGTACTCAAAATCACTATGCTCAAACTTAACTTTAGTAGAGGTTAGATTCAGAAAAAGGATATACTTGGAAATATTTTCTCTTTGCATTATAGTGTGAGAGGAAAAAACTGCATGCTCTTGAACAAGGATAACACTCAGCATTTAAGTTGTTTTAACTAGCCTGTCCTATGAATGGGACAATCCTCTTATCCTTTCATATCTATGCTTTTGGAAGTTGTGTGTTTTATCAAAGACTTATTCATTTTATGAGAGAAAAATATAGTGAGAATCAAAATACAGCAAATAGATTTCTAACCATCATTGTAAAGTGATGCAATAAAAGATTTATCCAATGCTTACAAAGCACTCAGCACAGTAAGATGAGAGTAGGGACTTTGAGAATTCTCAAAATAGGAAATTCACAAATTAAACAATATCCATTAAATATAAATTGGACAGGCTTCAGTTGCAGGCTTGATTGCTTTACAACTCCGGAAAATAGGGGATCTTTTAGTGAGAAGAGAAGCAGGAGATAAAAGCCCAAAGCAAATTTTCATCCTGGGAAGAAGTGGGTAGACCATGCACTGGCCTTTCTAATTTTAGAAGTGTTGAAAAAAAGTGCAAATATACATATGACAACAAGAAAACTAAGCAGTAGCCAAACTCAAGACTAAGAAATCTCGTGGTTTGGGGCATGAAAACTCTCCAGTATGAAGCGGGAACCTTTACATGTATGTGTAATAGATTGAGCACTATTAAAACTCTTCTTGTGTAGGAAAGGCATATCTTTATTTTTAACCTCTCAGGGCATTTGGCTGGGCCTAAGAATTTAAGTTGACATAGACAGATTAACAGGAACAAAACATAAAAATTAATTTAATACACGTTTTACATGACACTGAAGACTCATACAGAATAAAGTCCCAAATAAGTGGCAAAGCCTAAATGTTTTTATATTAAGTTGGACAAAGAAAAAGTGGAAAACTAAATTATGTGGGCGGCTAAAGGAAGGTAAGAAATATTTTAACAGGGTCTGTTTGTACAGAATTCTTTTGGTTTCAGTTTCCTGTCCTTGATGACAGGAATATTTCTTTCCTCCTGGTATTGAGAGGACATTTTCCATATGGGGGTTTTATTTCTTGCTTTCAAGAAGAAAAAAGGAAGGGTGTCAACGTTCTTTCTTACACCTGCTGTCTTTTTTAAGTGCCTTAACTCAAAACCATGTTTATGTTGAGGGCATATTTTGGGGTAGCACAGTTCTGTTTTCTTCATCATGAATGTGTGTTATAGAATTATGAAGATTGATTAAAGATCAGGTATTTTAAAGACTGTATTTTGAAACCAGCATCTGTTGTTACTCGAGGGTCTGTTTGAAATTTTCCCCTTCTTTGTTCTGTTTTTTTTTTTTTTTTTTTTTAGTGTGCCCAGTTATTTGCTACTGAAAACCAAATATATGAAGTATAGAAGTATTGACTACTTGTATCAGTTGGGGTCCCTCCAAAAGCACAGGCAAGGACAAGCATTTGAGTGAAAGATTATTTGAGAGGTCCAGGAAATGCCAGGAGGGGAGTGCAGAAGTCAGGGAGGGACAGGGAAAGCGCCAATAAAGTATTATCAAAATCATCACCACTATGGGAAAATGAAGCCCACTCCCGCTGAGAGTTGAGAGCATCACTTCAGAGATGCCTCACACAAGGGGCAAGGGAGCTAAAGCATCTGTCACTACATAAGGTCTGCTCATGATGAGTGGAGAGATATTAACTCCCCACCATTGCTGGCCACCCATGTTAATGCTGGACCACTGGGCTCTGGCAGCCACAGAAAGCCCCTAGTGAGATGGAGGTTGTGGGATTTGGAAATGGGACTGGTAAATAGTGTAGCAAAGGTCCAGGGAGATTGTGAGGAACTGACAGTCTTTACAGTAATATTATCTCCCTCCTGAGAAGATGCACATTATCCTGCGTGAGGGTTTGGGGGAGAGCACCTTCAGTTCAGGGACAAGGCTGGTTTTAGTCCTCAGAGCCTGTCTATCCTGAAAAGCCATGCTCATAGGTGTCTTTGAGCTCTAGGGGTCACTGTTTCCCAGGACCTTCCTTGTTCCGTTCAGAAACCCAGCTTCAGGTCCTTAGTACCATGACAAGATGGAGAGCTCTGCTATGCTTTCAGCCACCTTGACACTTTACCCTCCCAGCTGATCCAGAATAATGTGCAAATGCCTCAGGGGACAAACTGATGTGAGTTTCAGTCTCACTTCTCTGCATTTCCAACCCACTTTTTTTTTCTTCTTCTGGTTCTCCTCAGTCCTGTGACAAAGCCTAAATCTCTGTCAGCTTTTCTGACTCTTAGCAGCATCCCACTGCCTGAGTTTTCAGCAAATGCTTTGAGAAGAAAAGCAGAACAGATGACCGGAGTCAAGATGGCCTCACCTTTGTTAACATCCTCCTTTCTCTGGGACCTGCTCAATGTTGGCTTAGTATCATACAGATTTTTTTCTTCCATTCTTTTTTTTTCTGGCTTTAAACCTTTACAAGTAACTCCATTATAGATGGAACAGAAGTCAAAGATAGCAGATGATAAATTAAAGAAGAATTTTAAATTTGGGGGGAAAAACAATAAATAACAGATAGATTACATACTGGAAGAAAGTAGGAAGAAAGTAGGAGGAGAGTCCCTGTTTTATATAATGTCTTAATCATATTTTAAGGTATCAATATGTAAATGCAAATCTATGTAAGTTTATTTCTGACAAAGACTAACATCTTTCTCTATACAAAGTTTGAATGAACTTCATGTCAATATAGGCTTCAAAAGCACTATGATATTATTTTTGAAATAATATGCACACAGATCTAGTCCTCTCTCTAAGGAGTATTTCTCAGAGCATGTTTGGGAACTCATTGTCTATTTCCAAGGTTGAGAAATCAATAGAAAAAGCATCAATTGCTTTTGGGATGCTTTGCTGACATATTAGCTTACATGCTTTCTCTGTCAAGAGACTCCAATCAATATTATATAGTTTTCATGGCAAGTAGATAATAATACATCATTAACAATTTTTGAAAGTAAATGGATAATTTCAATTTTCACATTGAAAGTTGCATTGTATAACAAACTGACAGGAGGAGCTAATTGTGATAAAATTTAGAGCTGCATCTATTTTCCTGCTTGTGACATTGAATTGTTAAGCTTGCTTCAGTACCTGTTTGTTTAATTTCCATTATCATGATTCCCAAGGGGACATTGCTATTTTGCTGGCCTCATACACACAATAACTAAAATCAGCCTTCGTGAAAAGGTTAAGGGTAGGGCAATTGGATTTCTGCAATACTGATTCAAGGACATATGATAGGGCAATGTCAGTACAATTCAGTCTAAAAAGAATCAATACTGAATGTCCAGGCATTATACTACTCTGAATTGATAGAATTCTAAATATATCAGAGCTTCATTTTGTAATATATTTCTCATAAGAATAAGCTTGATAAAAAGTGAAATTATTAAGACAAAATCTCCAAGTTTTAAGTTTTCTGTCTAACCCATCATCGGGCAGGAAGTCGTCAGGGCTTATTCCTACTTTTATAGGAAAACTAGGCAGCAAAAGAATGGAAATTTTCTTGAGTTGGTTGATAGGATTAAGAGACATCTGTGGTTCTATTACTTGTACAGCCATTCTATTGATGAGTTCTATGACCTTTAGCTAGTCACTTAGCACTTTTCTAGGCTTAATTTCCTTCCTGTGTATAAAAAAAGAATAACACTTGTAGATACTGCTTTACTTGTGGATGAAAACTGCTCATAAGGGCAAAAAAGTATAATTAAGCCTTGGCATTGTTCCTTTAAAATTAAAATCACATTAAAAATTAAGAAAGTCTTAAACAACCTCATCAGTGCAGGACTGGAAAGCAATTAAGTATATTGTTTTGCCCCTAAAATCATCCCTGGAAGGTTAGTTGTGCTCCTTATTGTCAATGATATTTACTGATGTAATTGATAGTGGATGCTTCCTGATCAGTCTTTTTACGTATCTATTCTCCATTTTAAATATCATTCCTAAAATGGACATGGACTATTTCAGTTAAGCAAGAAGTTTAAACATGGTAGTTTATTCAAAATCCAAGAGATTTATAAAATAAAATAAGCAGTATGTACAAAAAAATAAACTGTATTCCTAATAACTTAGGAACACGCTATTTGCTGCATTTACCAATTATGCTAAAGTTTATTAAGCTAAATATTTGTGGCTTTTCTTTCTTTCATTTTTAATTGGAGAAGTAAAATATTTACAAATTTTCTTTCATAGAGATTTATTCAATCAGCAGTAATTTTTGAGGCTTATTTCCTATATTTCTATTTGTTATACTTTCTGAGTTATTAAATTATTGATATTTTTCTATAAAAATCTACACGTTAGAGCCATACTAAATTTAAATGAATCAAAACAAAAATTCACATTTTAGAGCCAGATTCATTTTAAGTAAAGTGAAACAAAGAATTTTATTTCATATCTTTTACTCTTAAATCTTTTCTTCAAAATGCATAATCCAAAGAACTTGATATACAACCAGGAAAAACATCAAAGATGTGCCTGATTTGAATTCAATTCAATAAATATCTATTGAGCATTTACTCTTTTTTACTGAATTTTAAAATGCATCCTTCTATTGTATTTCACTAAAAAAAGAAAACACTAGAAAACTAACAAAATTATTTTTAATGTATAGAATATTCATATTTTACTTAATGAGCTCTTTTACACTTAAGGAAACAGATTTTTAGACATAGAATTATGATGGTAAGTATTTACCTCAGGGTTTCTCTAATGTATATGTGAAAAGGATAAGCAAATTAACTTCTTTACTTTCTGATTTTGACTCTCATGCATAACTTTTCCATTAGTTTCTGTGCTTTCCTATAAAATATACTCTACATTCAAGAGTATTAGGGGTTAATATTTTCTGGGATTTCCTTTTGAGGCAGTGACAACTACTTCTTTGATGCAAATCTATATGTGCAGTAGGACAAAAAAATTGTGAAGGGAATAATTTGTAGGGTTATTAGTTGCTTTATTATTATTCATTCCCCAATACTCATAAGTTCAAGAAACTGAATGAAGAGAAATTTTTTTTTAAATCCCATTGAATTGATTTTGTAGAGTAAAAAATTATATAAAATTGCTCAAGTATTCCAGTGGTGGTGTTTTTTAAACTCTAAGAAAATAAAGCACAACAGATGCTTTGTTTTTAATAAGCATAATTTTAGGCATCCAGCTTATTATTAAATAATTAAATAAGGTAATCTACCTATGTTGACAACCATCTGTAGAATTCCCCAGAAAGATTTTATCTATTTTGAGATAGGTAACTTAAATCTAGCGAGCGCTTAACCTTTGCTTATTTAGTTGATCAAAGCTATGGCATTTGGTATTTTTTAATTAAAAAAAAACCCTCATCATGAACTCTTTCTTTTTCATTCCTTTTTTCTTTTTCTTTTTTTTTTTTTTTTAAGATTTTATTTTAAGTAATCTCTACACCCAGTGTGGAGTTAGAACTCACAACCCTGGGATGAAGAGTTACACATTCCACCAACTGAGCTAACCAGAAGCCCCCTGTTAATTTCAGATTTTATCAAAACATATGGCTTACACATATGTGATACTTCTGTGTTTTTTGTTTGTTTTGAATTACATACTATACATATTGTTTTTCATAAGGAAAATTAGGCACAGATTTTCACTTGTAGCTACATTTTGTTTCACATTAAAACTTCAGTCTTCTACAAAAAATCCTTCTGCTTCCCTACTCTACTTTTCCCATGTCAACTAATAGCACTTGTTTCTGTTATAAGGCCTTTTTTCTTAAAAGGGGGCTATTAGTTTCCTTCCTACTTCTTCATACTCTTATTCAATTTTCTGTCATTAGAACTTCACAGTTGTGTAATATGATAGCCTGCCCCAGAACAGATGAAACCATAGTTCTTAGAAGCACAGCATTATAAATTCTGCCTCAACGAAAGTGAGATGGCTTACCCCAAATAGAGTTTTATTTTTTATTTTTTAAAATATTTTATTTACACTGGCACCTGGGTGGCTCAGCTGATTAATTGGCTGCCTTCAGCTAAGGTCATGATCCCAGGGTCCTGGGATCTGGCCCCACCCACACTGGCCTCCCTGTTCAGCTGGGAGGCTGCTTCTCTCTCTCTTCTGCCTGATGCTCTACCTACTTGTGCTTTTAAAGCTCTCTGTCAAATAAATAAATAAAAACTTAAAAAAAAAAAAGCAGCATCATAAAAAAAAAGATTTCATTTATTTATTTGAGAGAGAGAGAGAGCATAGGCACATGAGATGGGTGAAGGGTAAGAGAGAGAGGAAGAAGAAGAATCTCAAACCGACCCGTGCTGAATGCAGAGCCTTCTATGGGACTGGATCTGACCACCTTGAGATCATGACCTGAGCTGAAACCAAAGAGCTGGGTGCTCAACTGACTGAGCCATGCAGGTGGCCCCCAAAACAGTTTTAAACTTCTATTTAGCTCGTGTTTTAAACAATCAACTTCGTTGGATACAAGTAGATGGTAATGAGTAAATATGTGAAATGCTTTATTAAACACAGTTAAACAGACTTCTTTTTCTAAGGCATTTGAATATGTGACTATTGTACACTTTTTAATAAGATTTTATTTAGTTATTTGACAGAACAGGCGCCCCCATATTGTGCGTTTTTAAGTTACTATAGCTAGTATTTGTCATTCATCCTCTTTTAGAGAGAATATGCAAGCTTTTTTTTTTTTAAACAAGTATAAAAATTTAGCACAGCAATGAAGCCAACATAGTCAAGGAGAGAGTTTTCTCCAAAATACTCTTCAAAATAAACTCACCTATGTTAAAGAAATGCTAAGCACCAATTGAGACACCAACAGCAATCCTCTCAAGCAAAAAAGAATTAAAAATTGAAAGAATAAGAATAATTGAAAAAGTCACTGGTTTGGAACTGAGTGTTGTCAAAAGTAAAGAGCTAGTTTGTAGCACTAACATATTCAAGGAAATGATGTTCAATTGTTTTCAGTGACAATCAGCAGGAGGGAATCAAGCACCTTAGCAATTACTGAACTTCTGCCAGAATCTGTTGTAACATTGCCTGAGGGGAGGCAAGATAAGGAAGATTCTAGCTAAGAAGCCACATCAAGAAAGAAGGGAAATGAGAGCACTGCAGCTTAATTTCTGAAGCTACCTGATGATTAAAGGTGTCGTCCTTTGGGAAAAAGGCAGGATTGATGTAATATTTAATAATGGGTAATTAAAAAAGCGTGCCCTTTTTTTTAGAAAAAAATACATATCATTCAAAATTTTCAAGGTCAAGGAGTATATTACATTTAATATTTTTTTGGTTTTGAAATACTTTAGCAAACAATAAACATTTTACCCAGTATGTTAATAATTTACATACAAATGGAAAAATTAACAAAAATTTTAAGATTCTCTCATTCTAATGAATGTACTGTAAGGACCTATTTAGATGTCCAGGCCGCCATCTTGCTGTTTCAGAAAAACAGCTCCAGGAAATATGGGCAAACAGCCCCTCGAAAACAAAGCGAGTCAGATTGGGGGAGACACCCAATCAGTTAACCCCCTTAACCTCCCAGACCCTGAGCAAATGGAGATGAAACGGCTAGTTCCTGGTACTTAGGATCAAGTGGGAACACCCAAATGCCCTCCACCTCCCGGTTCCAGGAACAATGGAGATACAAATTTACTCAGGCAAGCTACGTGACTTGAGTCAGCTCTGGGTGCCGTTTTCCTCTATAAAAGGTAGCCTGTAAGAAGGCCGGGGTGGGGGGGGGGGTGTCATTCTTTCCTTAGAGGCGACTCTGGCCCGGCCAGTGAAATTCTGATGCTTGGTGCAAAATAAAGCTTTGTTTGACCTTCGCTTTTGTATCAGCCTTATTCCTTTGACCATGGACATTATCAGTACTATGTCATTAGATGTGGAGCATAAAAATTCGATAGGGGGGAAAACAACTGAATTTTGTACAAACTTTGATAATAAGAGACTGAGTAAAGTAAGTACGTATCAATTACAGTGAACTTTGCAAGGCTTAGAATTGGATTAGAGAAATACTATAGATTTTCAACTTGAGGTCATAAAACTAAAATATGCAAGGAAGATGTTACTTATCTACAAAGATTTAGACTATGTAGAATACATGTAATTTTAAAATCATTTTGATGGGGCACCTGGGTGCTTTAGTTGTTAAGTGTCTGTCTGCGGCTCAGGTCATGATCCTGGAGTCCAAGGATCTAACCCCACATCGGACTCTCTGCTCAGCAAGGAGCCTGTTTCCCCCTTGCTCACTCCCTCTGCTTGTGTTCCCTTTCTACCTGTGTTTCTCTCTGTCATATAAATAAATATAATCTTTAAAAAATTCATTTTGATAACTCAAAATAATTTCTAATTATAAAGTGCCCATAAATTACCATTTGGAAATATGTATTATTGTACTGAAAATGAAAGGCATCCAGAAGTAGAAATTTTTTAATCTATATATTTATAAATGTATACTGAGAAAGCTGAAAACAATTTTTTGCAAGAAAGATAATTTAGAATAGATGCTTGATGCAGATTATAGAAGATGAACCTTAATAAGATACATTTTATATATGTGTGTGTATATATATATATATATATATATATATATATATATATATTCAGTTCATAGAGAGAGACAGAGAGCAAGAAAATGAGAGAGAGAGATAAAGCTATGCCAGTAATGGGAATAAATTTAGAAAGAAATTAAGATGTGACGTGAGGAATGGAAAAATTGAATTTGACAGGTTTAGCGTTCAAATAATTATTTACATTAACTGAACAAAGTCTTTTTCTTGTCTTTTTTAGGCAATACAAAGCAAAACCGCATTGTTTTCTTGAAAAGGAAAAATATGCTAATTATGTATTCTGAAACAAAATGTGACTAAAAGGTTCCTTAAAATTTGTCCTTCAGTTTTACCACTGTAGTCATTGTTTCCTTTTAAGTATAGTGCAAAACCTCTCAAACCATCAATCCCGTTGTACTACACACCCCACTCAACCCCAACCCCCAACACAGAACACTGAATACCCCTATAAAACCACCTGATTCTAGAATGTTAAACATGATAGAGCCTGGAGGTGCTTTGGTATAATCCAGTCATTTCACAAATCAGAAATGTGAAGTCAAAGCAAATGCCTGGTTACTTTGTTATCCTCTCTAAGTCCTAGATATCTTTAGAGATCTGCACACATTTCAACTTCTTGAAACCTTCAAATGAAGAAAAAAAATTTTTTCTTAATTCTCACTAACTTATTTTGGAACCTGCAATATCTACTTTTCATTGCAGTTATTTGATTTTTTTTTTTTACCTCATTTCATTGTCTATCAGTTCTTAAGTACACAAATTAAGTTTTATATATTTTTATTTTTTCATATGCCTTTCCTTAATTATATGAATTGGCTTGACTTGGACCGGCAGCCACTTTTAACTCTTTTGTATTTTAGCTCTCTTCAATTTGTATGGATTCCCAAATAACATTCTGTTAAATTAAAATTTTGAATAATAGGAATATGCATATATTACATTATTAATAATAATATCTTACTACACATAGCATTTTATAACTTTTTTCTCAATATAATATGTTTGGGTCTTATCCTTGCTTTGTGTTTATAGCTGTATTTTTTTTTTTTTTTAACTCTGGTAGCATTAACACAAAGTGTTATATGAGTTTTACCTGTAGAATATAGTGATTCAACACTTCCATGTGCTTGTTACAATATCACCCAGTGCTCATCACAAATGCCCTCCTTAGTCTCCATCACCTATTTCGCCCATCCCCCCCACCTCCCTTCTGGTAACCATCAGTGTGCTCTCTATAGTTAAGAGTCTATTTCTTGGTTTGTCTCTCTGTCTCCCTTTTCTTTGCACTTTTTTTCCTCCTCTGTAGATAGTGTCCTTTTGTAGGACTTACCATAACCTGTATGTCCCATTTTCTGTTATAACATTTGGATTATTTCTATTTTTTGTAACATTACAAACATTATTTCTCTGAATAATTCCATAATTTTCTCTTTTACATATAGAAGAGTTCCCCAGAATTGTATGTCTTGGGATAGAAATGGGCACTTACTCAAATCTATAACTACAACATATTTTCCAGACAGATTTTGTCAATTTACATTACCACCAACCAATCATAAGACATTCTTTCCACTATTTTTCCAGTGTGCAATATCGTGAGATTTAGTTTTGCTAATCTTTTGTACTGAAAATATAGCCCTAAATTGGCTAAATTTCTCTAATAAAAAGTGAGGTTTAGCATAATTTCTAGGTGATTTTAATAGAGACAAATACAACTTTTTTCACATTATTATTTATTTATTTGACAGAGAGAAACACAGCTAGAGAAGGAACAGAAACAGGGGGAGTGAGAGAGGGAGAAGCAGGTCTCCCGTCCAGCAGGGAACCCGATGCAGGGCTTGATCCCGGGATTCCAGGATCATGACCTGAGCCGAAGGCAGTCGCTTAACCAACTGAGCCACCCAGGCGCCCCTCATATTATTAATTTTAATAGAATTTTGTTGCTCAAAATCTTTTGCCTTTTTTCTTTTTTTGGAGCGATGAAAGGAGTAATCTAAAAAGCACCTTTAGTGTATTGCCAGGGACAACTATTTTTTGTTTGTTTTTTGTTTTTGCCACTGCATAGCCATTTATCAGTGTTCCAGATTCTGATATGTGTATCTTCCATTCAAAATGATGAGCCATTCCCACCAATAATCTGCTTTAGGTGCTAATATCTATATATCAATCAGGATAGAATTGTTTAATCTGTAATAATAATCAACCTCACAATTCCAGTAGGATAAAACAGCAAAGCTTCATTTCTTAAGCTATTCTTGTTAATGGTACAAAGGTTGCACTGTAAAATTTGTCTCTTTGCTGTCACCATAGCCAGCTTTATTGTACATGGTATGATATCCATTAGCTTGGGTCCTAGAATAAGTGTAGTATTTAGACAAGAAATAATTTCTTGTGTTTTTAAGGGATAGAAATTTTGGAGATTTTTTTTTATAACATCATGACTTAGACTATTTTTATACAAATTACATTTTGAAATATCTAATTGTCTACACAGTTAGAAAAGGAAAACTTCTTTGGTGTCCTTTTGTATTGCTTTTCTACCTCTTTTGATAATAGCAGCATCATTTCAGTTTTCTATAAATGTTAGGGTTTAGATACTATTATACTTTAAATCATCCTACCTCCAATCAATGTGAATATCATGTACAATTGCTATTTTTCATAGATGATAAGCCACATATCCTTCCCCATTGCAAGCACAGATATTCATAAGCCACAGTTTTAATGACCTATCCTACCCAGACAGTACTTAGTTACAGTATCACCATAATTTCTCTATTTTAACTCTATTTCTTTGCATTAATCTTTTATGGCTATGTAGCTATAAATCTGTTTAAAGCAGATCCGAGGGAATGTATTATGAGATCTTTGTAGTAGATATTAGCTAAGTCTTACAGAAAACAGAACCAGATCATGGCATGTTCTCAGCTTGCTAGACTCTCTATTTTTGTCTGTACATTCTCCATGGATAACTCATGGAAAAAAGAATTTGCTACCTACAGAAAGCAAGAGATGTACCATAATTTTTATTACATTTAACTTCAAGAACTTTATAAGAATTGCAAAAAATTCTATAAATCAATATCAGTTTTTTTCTTTTTTTAAAGATTTTTTAATTTTTTATTTGAGAGCAAGTGAGTGTAAGTGAAAGAGAGAAAGAGAGTGCATGAGCAGGAGGGAGGGGGAGGGGCAGAGGCAGAAGCAGGCTCCCCACTAATCAGTGAACCTGATGCAAACTCAGTCCCAGGACCCTGGCATCATGATCTGAGCTGCTGGCAGATGCTTAACTGATTGAGCCACCCAGCTGTCCAAATCAATATCATTTTTGAACTCCATACCCTCTTACATAAATTAGTACTTTCTTCATTCTTAAAAGTAATTTATATAGCAAATAATAAAAACATTATTTCTCAAGTTAAAGATGAGTCAACAGAAACTGTATGGTTTGAGTTTCCTGGCATCAAAGTTCATAAATATAAAGTATGCAACATGTTGTATCTCTTCTGATCCCACATCTTATCCCACATTCTTTTTCACCCCTCTCATATCCAGTCTTAGAGAAACATTATTTATTTGTCATTTCAGATGCCTCTCTCCTGATGGTTGACCCCATTTTGGCCAAACTTTAGTTGTAGAGATTGCTGTTATCACAGGCTTTAATAGGTCTGTATTATATCCTCTACTAGGAATTTGACATTAAAAATGTACTTTTTATTAATATTCGCATTTAGACCTTATCTTATTTGAAGGTAAAATATCCTCCTTGAGTCCCTGATACTTGGTATATTAGAACAAATTTTATAAAATTCAGCAAGTAAATGAGCTTAAAATAAGTAACTATCATCTATTTATGCTATACATATCCAATAAATGAAATAAAAGTAAACGAGAATAATGATAGTGTGTTTTAATAAAATATACCTGTCTCAGTCAGGATTCTCCAGAGAACAGAACAAATAGGGGGGATTTTATATATATATTTATATATTTATGTATATGTATATTCATATATTTATATATATATACATTATATCCATCCAGGGAGAGCAGGGGATTTAAGGGGAAGAGGTGGGGAGGGAGGAAGGAGGCAGAGACAGAGAAAGGGAGAAAGAAGGATTTGTTGTATATAGATCTTTTTTTTTTTTAAGATTTTATTTATTTATTTCACAGAGAGAGGGAGATCACAAGTAGGCAGAAGAGAGGCAGGCAGAGAGAGAGGAGGAAGCAGGCTCCCTGTTGAGCAGAGAGCCCAATGCGGGCCTTGATCCCAGGACCCTGAGATCATGAACTTAGGTGAAGGCAGTGGCTTTAACCCACTGAGCCACCCAGGCACGCAATATAAATCTTTATATAAAAGTAAAAAATATTTATCCTAAGGAATTGGCTCATGTGATTAGGCTAGCAAGTATGAAGTCTGTAGTGCAGGCAGGCTAGAATTTCCAGCAGGAATTGATGTATAGTCTTCAGCAAAATTTATTTTCTAGGAAACTTATTTTTGCTATTATGGCCTTCAGCTAATTAAATAAAACCCATCTACATTTTTGAAGGTAATCTTTACTTAGTCAACTGACTTCAAATGTTAGTCCTATCCACAAAATACCTTCATAGAAACATTTAGATTAGCATTTGATTAAATAATTAGATAGTATGGCCTAGCCATGCTGATACACAAAATCAACCATCACACCATCTTTTGTGAAATGCTTTCTATGTTGCTGTATCTACTTAATACTCATTAGCTTATTTAAAGTTAGTAATTAATAATTGAAATAATGTGTGATACTGGAATATGTAAATTAGCTATTTAACTAAATAAGGAATTTAAGAGGTTCTTAAACACAACATATATCATTTTATACAAAAGAAACTGAGTACAATCTTCAAAACATAGATCAAGATGTTTAATTAGCTACTAGGATGAAAAGCAAGTTTCATATTTACCATTTGTCTGACAGAAGTTATGCTTTGTTTTGTTTTGTTTTAGAAGGGATTAGATTTTGTTATTACTGACAATACAAGAGATTTCTCAATATTTTATGTGTTTCCTTGATCTTCATCTGACATATTTTAAAATTATTTAAGGTACATCTATAACTTTTGTCTTGTGAATGTTTTAGTTACATATTCTGATTGTTTAATGCCCTTAAAATGCAGTAATTAATGGTAAGGTTTAAGAAGCAATTTGGTTCAAGAAATGACTACTCAACACTTTTAGAATCTTTAAACTAGGAAATTTGTTAATTGGACTTCTGCTTTTTTAATCTGTAAGTAGAATGTGTAAATCATTTCCAGCAAAATTACTTTATTGTAATTAGTTTGCTTTAGAAGAATGATGAAGACAATGTGTCTGCACACTTTCTGAAAATTACAGAACATCATGTGAAGGACAAATAAAGCTGCATATCTGAACATGTACTTAAAATTTTGTAGATGTTCCTAATTATTTGAAGATATTAATTTGGCCTTAATTTTGGAAAATTCCAATTTTGGCAAACAGTTTGGCAGATCCCACTAGTGTTTCACCAGAACATCTCTTTCCCTCAATCATACTTCTAGGATTATCACCATGCACATGACAGAGAACATTCTCTAGTTTCTCATGCACTTAGATGTGGCATTATGACCAAGTTCTCTTCTAACAGAATGGCAGCAGAAGTGATGAGTGGTATGTTTCATGGAGCGTATTTGGCTTCACCCTCTCTTTTTCTCCTCTCCTGAATGAATGCACAGTATGGCAAGGCTGAAGAATAAAGGGGACAAAGAGGAAAGGACCTAATTCTAGTGGGAAGAGCTCTTTGCCACCCTGATCACCTTCCCTGGATTGCCAGATTAATCATAAATAAGAATTAATGGTCTTTATGCCATTCATGGTTATTTTTCAAGGTATTTAAAGTAACCTAATGAGTTCCCTAAGAACATAATGTTTCAATTTCCTGAGGCCATTGGAACAAGTTACCACAAACTGGGTGGCTTCAGACAGCTGAAATGTATTCCTTCACAACTGTGTAGACTAGAAGTCCAAAATCAGCTTTGGCGGGGCTTCCTTTCCTGGAGGCTCTAGGAACAGTTGCTTCCCAGCCTCCTCTGGCTTCTGCTGGTCACCAAGCCTTGTGACTGCTTCACCACATTTCTGTCTCCCTCTGGAACTTGGCCTTCTTTCTTCTCCCTCTCTTTCACCTCTGTTTGTCTCCTAAAAGGACTCTTATCATTGGATTTAGAATCCATTCAGATAATCCTGATTGAGCTCATCTCAAGATCCTTAATATAATTACATTTGCCAAAAATGCTTTTTCCAAATAAGGGCAATCAGAGGTTCCAGGGATTAGGATGTGGACAATCCTCTAGGAATCTCTATTAAATCTAGTTTAGTACCTTTAAGAAATTTTATGGGATTATGTCCTTTACTCTTTTCAGAGTTGCACCACCTATAAAAAAAAATGACAAATGATCATATTACAAGAAGTCTTTTTTTTCTTTTTACATTTCCTTAAGTGTCTTTATTTTCTATGATGAAGGATTTAAATAAAAGGAAATAAGACAAAACAACAACAAACAATTCTACTGCAGAAGTCCAGATCACTGTAACAAGTTGTTAAAATGGGACTGTCTCTACCTCAGTTTCAGCTGAAGCATAAACATAAAAAAAGGCTAACTCTTGAGACTGACAATGTGGGAGGAAAAAAAAAAAAAAAAGAGGGATATTCCCGAAGAGGATTTCACACAGAGAGAGTCTGTGTGTCTCTCTCCAGAACACAAACAGGAGATAAGGGTGAAAGGATGCTATTTCAAACCCCAGCTAAAGTGAGAAGGGTTTCAGCAAAACACCTCAGAGCATGTGCTAGGGACTCTGGTAACTGGGAGACATGAAGGACTACTTTCTAACCACTGCCTGAGATAAATGAAGTGACCTGTGCAGTGGCACGGTAAAGGGCTGCATTGGCAAAATAACTGTCCTCTCTTCTGGGAGTAGTTAATAAGTGGGTGAATCCCAGTGGCCAGGTATGAATTCTGCAGGAGTAACAGCCTGGCCTCATTTTAGAAGGGAGCCTGCCCAAGAGGGAAGCCGGCATCCTAGCAAAGAACACTAACAGTAAAAGTGTTCCTGAAGAATAAGCTGCAAGAGAAGTACAGGAATGGCCCACACAACTGGAAAGGTCTGGTGGGGTCAGTCTCTGAAGAACACTCAAAAGAACACAAGGCAAAGTCATTCTTAAACGTGTGCCATGATTAGAGAGCACGGAGTGTCTTCGAGTACTTCAAGTGACCTGTGCAGAGATGGGAGACACTTTTTTCAGCCAGACTGAAGTCCTGGTATAGGATTCCTTTTGGTTTTAGTCTTTTTTCATATGTCATGCAGTTCTAAAGTTGACTAGTTTGGCTCCTTTTTTCTACCTAATTCAGTGAGACTGTTTCAAAATTTTATATAAAGCAGATATATTTTTTAAATCATATTTTGCATTCCATCCTGTCACCCTGTGACTTCCTTATTTGTTTGGATTCTTTTTTTTTTTTAATTTAAGGAGTCATTCTTTGTGCTTTAAAGTTCTATCAATTTTGACATTTGGATAGGACCAGGTATACCCTGTTACAGTATCATGTAATTTCACTCTCTGAAAATAAAATTCCTCTTTGTTTCATCTATTCAACATATATCTTCCAACTCCGAATAACCACTGATGTGTTTACTGTCTTAGTACTTTTTGTCTTCCCAATTGTGATAGAAGTGGAATCATATAGTATGCAGCCTGTTTAAACTGGCTTCTTTCACATAGCAATGTACATTTAAGATTAACCCGTATCCTTGTGTGGCTTGACAGCTTAATCTTTCTTTAATTATCAAGAGATACTTCATTGTATAACTGTACTGTTATGTTTTTGGTTTTGTTTTTATCATTCACCTATTGAAGAGTAAGTTGGTTGTTTTCAATTAGTGACAAATATGATATAAATTGCTATTAACTTTCACATGCAGGATTTTATGTGGACATATATTTTCAAATCAGCTGAGTAAATACCTACAAGCATGATATCTGGATTAAATGCTAAGACAAAATTTAGCCTTCCAAGAAACTGCCAAACTGTTTTCCAAAGTGGATATACCATTTTGCATTACAACTATCAATGAATGAAAGTTCATACTACTTCACATCCTTGCCAGAAACTGATATCATCAGATTTTAGTAATTTATCAATTGCATTGGTCTATAAGGTATCTAATTGTTGTTTTAATGTGCAGTTCCTTGACAAATGATATCAAGCATCTTTGCATATGCATTTTTGCCATATTTATATCTTCTTTGGTGAGATATATTTCCAGATATTTTACCATTTTTATTGTTTTTTAAAATTTTTAAATTCTTAAAAGAATTATTCTTATATTTTGAATAGTTATCTGTATTAGGGTTCTCCAGAGAAACAAACCAGTAGGCTATAGGAGACAGGTAGATAGGTAGGTAGGTAGGTAGGTAGATAGATAAATAGATAAATAGATAGATGATAGATAGATAGATAGATAGATAGATAGATAGATAGATAGATATAAAGGAGATTTATTATGATGAATTGGCCTTATACAATTATGGAGGCTCTGACTTAACTACGATATGCCATCTGCAAGTTGGAGAGCCAGGAAGGCCAGTACTATGATTCAGTTTGTGTGTAAAGGTCTGTAAAGCAAGGGAACCAATGGTTTAAATCCCACTCCAAGGGTCAGTGAAGATTAAATGAGATGTCTCCACTTAAACAGTAAGGCACAAAAATGGGAAGACTTCTTCCTTCCATCACCTAATCAGGCCCTCATCAGGTTGGATAATGCCACATTGGGGAAGGTGGTCTACTTTACTGAGTCCCTCTGTGGAAATGCTAATCCCCTCTGGAAACACCCTCAGAGACATGCCCAGATATAATGTTTAATCTGGGTATGGCATGGCCAGTTAAATTGACACATAAAATTAACCACCACTATGTCTTTTATCAGATATATGTTTTCCTTTCATCTTCTTACAGTTTGCAGCATGCTTTTTTTTCATTTTCTGAACTATCTCTTTCATACAACAGAAAATTTAATTCTAATACAGTCCAATTTATCATTTTTTTTTTCATGTATCATTCTCTTGATGTTGTCTCTAAAACCTCATTACAAAGATTATGTAGAGTTTTCTCTTGTTTCCTTCTAGAAATTTATAGTTTGGTTTTTCACATTTAATGTCTCTGATAAATGGTGAATTAACTTTTTGGAAATGTATAAGGTTTGTATCTAAGTTGTTTTGTTTTTGCATATGACTTATGATTGTTTCATTACCATTTGTTGAAATGAGTCTTTTCTCCATTGATTTGCCCTGTGTCTTTATAAAAAATCATATATGTTGGCCATACTTGTGTGAGTCTATTTTCTTGGATCTCTCATTATCTTGTGTTGATCTGTGTGTCCACTACTTTGTTAATACCACACTGTCTTTATTAGTAAACTTTATAGGAATTATTGGCAGAGTAGTATAGATTCTTTAACTTTGTTCATCTTTTTTGGTATTGCTTTGGCTATCCCAAGCTTTTTGCCTTACCATATAATCTTTATAATTACTTGGCCAATATTTACACAATAGTCTGCTACAATTTCAATCAGTATTATATCTATCAATCAGATCAGGAAACACTGACATCTTAAAAATATGGAGTCTTCTAATTCATCAAAATAGAATAGCTTTGCATTTATTTATGTATTTTTTAAAAATTTCTTCTATCACTCTTCTTTCCAGCACAGATTCTTCACATAATTTATTATACATATTCCAAGTTGTTTCAATATTTAGGATGAATAGAAGTGGTAGTTATTTTAAATTTTAAATTCCAGTTTTTCATTGTTAGTATGGAGAAATTAACTGAGTTTGTATATTGAGGCTGTATACTGTGCTCTTGCTGTATTCACTTAATATTACCATTTTCTCTAGATTCTGCAGCATTTTCTACATAATAAATCGTGACATCTGCGAATAAACCCAGCTTTATTTTTTCCCTTTTCCAAGTTGCATACCTCTTACTTCTTTTACTTGTCCTATTGCACTAACCATGATTTACAGCACACTGTTTAATAAGATGTAAAGAGATATGATCTCCTTGTCCATTACTCAAAGGCAGCTATTAAATTAGAAAACAATAACTGACCAAAATTATAGGTTCTTAGTTTTTTTTTTATTTTTTAAGATTTTATTTATTTATTTGACATAGAGAGAGCACAAGCAGGGGGAGTAGCAGAGGGAGAAGGGAGTCCAATACTGGGCTTGATCCCAGGATCCTGGAATCATGACCTGAGCAAAAGGCAGACTTACGTTTTTTTGTTTTTTTGTTTTTTAAGCTAAATTGCTCAATGGGTCACCTGACACCTAATATATAATGTCTTAGATAAAAAACATTAATAATAAAAAACACTAATAATAATATAACACTTACTAAGCTGTAATGAAATGGAGAATGTGGTTACTAGGTAAACTAGTTGAGGAATCATTCCAGCATCAGAAAGGAGAAGAAATTACATATTTATCAGACATGCATTTTTGGGTACTGAAATTAGTTCTTTTTTTTAAGGTTGTATTTATTTATTTTATTTGAGAGAGAAACAACACACATAAGAGAGTGGAGGAGCAGAGGGGAGGAGAAGAGTAGCGAGAGAGGGAGAAACTCTGCACTGAGCAGGGAGCCTCCGCACTGAGCAGGGAGCTTGATGAACCTTGATCCTAGGACCCTGGGATCATGACCTGAACCAAAGACAGATCTTACCTGACTGAGCCACCCAGGTACCCCTGAAATTGGTTCTTTATACAAAGTATTTTGATAACTTTATCTAACCACTTCATACTAAATACAGAAAAAGCAAAACCAAACGATAATAGGTTCTCATAATCTATGGTAGAACTAAGACTTTATCCTGTAATTAATACAAGGTCATCATTACTCTGATTTTCCCTTGGCTGATTTGCTACAGTGTCCTATAATAGCCAGGGACTTTGGAAGTAGCTGTATTCCTGTACTGACTTAGTCATCACAGCACTGGGAAGTTCTTTTCTTTTGAAGAACTCACTTTTCTCATCTTTAAATGCAACTAATATTACAAGCTCAGCCAAATGTTTTAAGCATTATTTAGTTGTATTTTACATTTTAGTACTACAAAAAATTCAAAAGAATCCCAGTTTACAAATGTGTGTACAAGTTAAGGTGGACATCATGCTGTCATGAATTTACAAGTAGACAAATAAAATAGTGATAGTTTTGTCCCAAGAAGGTAAACTGATAATATGACTAAAAATCACTAGAAATAATTCCTGAATAAGAACTGTTTTACTTGCTTGATTTTCATCTGTGATTCTTAAATTGTATCTTCTTCTGAAAGATTCTCAATGAATTTTCTTAGATTAAACCGGTACAGCCATCAATTTGTATAGCTGCAACCACCAGTATGATACACACCCGCGAATTCTGTCACATATTCTCTATACTCAGTAAACAACAGTCTCAAATATTCACTTTTACAAAATGAGATTAAATATAATGTCAAAAATGCCTCATTTTACTTTGGTATGATTAAAATTCCTAGTTTTTGCAATTTAAATTTGTGTACCTTTTTAAAAGAATAGGTTCAGCTAATTTGATTGAAATGTATATTTCTCAGTAAAAGCTTAAGTCACACACAGATAGTTAATCTCATTCTCAAAGTTTTTCTAGTGTATTAGTTGACTGTATGTTCCATTAAGTATGCACTCTGAGGAGTTGAATGCATTCAAATATTAATAGCTCTACTTCATTAGTAAATCTATATTCATCCTTACTACAAGATTTCATAAAATTATAGTTTTAGTACAAAGAACAAGAGCAATTGTGCAATAGGGGCATTAAGCTGTCTAGTGAACTGGAATCCTGAAGTTAAATTAATAGGGTAGCATGTTTACATATCAGGAAGAATATGGAAATTAGGTCTAAATAAACAGTAAAAGAATTGCAAATGGATCAACAAACTATTGGTAAATGAATGTTTGTATGTTGTATAATGCAAAACTGTTACTTATTGAAGCATTTAAATATCATACAACTAATTCATGAATATACATTATGTATATCCTATGCCATTAGAGCTATAAGCATTTAGTGTTAGATTTGTACAAATATAAATATTATTGATGCATTTCAAAAAGTTAAGTGGCCAATCAAAACTTGAAATATTTCACTTCATTTCTTTTTTGTCAGCAGAGAGATAATTTGGTTAGCATCTTTGCCTAAGAGAATGAAGATTTTACGCTAAGCCACACATTTGCTTTTGCTAAGGCGATTATAATTCTTAGATATTCCAGTCAATCTAAGTGGAGTGTTTGGCTGTGATTTACGGTTTGCAGTAGAGATTCAAAAGTTGCTAAGTTATGTAATTGGGACTGGTGGCTTCCAACTGTACATTTTAAATCATGCCTGTACCTCTTTTGGAAGTACTCTAAGACTCATACTTGGGAAATTGGGAAATTAGCCATGTTCAAAGGAGTTTGGATCATAGAAGTAATAATTAGCTCATCACTACAATAGAGATATACTTACAAAGACATGAAATTCTTTCAATGAAAAATTAAGGAAATCTGTGCATGAATCTGTGCAGGAATCTGTGATGCCTGCAGATTTAATCAACTTTGATCAAATTTTTATTTTTGCTACCTTACATAGCAGAATTTACTTTAAGGGAAAACACAGTCTAGATCCTTGTTTTTTAATCTTGACCAAACATTACAATCACCTAAAGGTTTTACAAAAACAAGACAAAACAAAACAAAAATACTCACAATGACTAATTCAGAATCTTCTAATGTGGGTCCAGGTATTTGTATTTTCAAGGAAAATAACACTAGCTAGTTTATTTCATCATTCTGACAACTGGTACTTGAATGCTGACATCCATACAATTCAAGAAAGTATAAGAGCCATAGTATGCCAATTATCTCTTCTAATATTGGGAGTTTTAATGGAAAATAATAGAGGTTAAATTAGAACAAATATGTACCAGCAGTACAATTTGGGGTAAATTCTATGAGTTCTCTGATCCTGAACAGAACTGGGAATGGGAAAGTAAAGACTGTTTTTAACACACAGTATATTCTAAACTACCAAGCACTGTTAATTGTTTTCTTTGAAGTTACAGGCTTATTATGTTTTTTGTTCATTTTGAGAAAATGTCTAGATATGAATAAGCCTGCAAAACTATACTCTGTCTCAGTCCTTGTTCCATGAAAACACAAGATGCTGGTTCAGCTCACGACTCACAATTGCATGAGCGATATCCCTCAAAATAACCTGGTACTTCTTTATGCAGGTGAAGTGCTTTATGCAAAAATCCCCATTTTGTTACCCAAAATATAGATAAGACCTGACTGAACAGTAGACATTTAATATATTTTTAAAATTTGTATTACTTTAGCAATTCCTAAATGAAATGGACTTTCCCCCTGAGAATGCATTGTGCAAATGTCAATACAGTGAAGAGGAGACATAAATTTAGCATTATTACAAAAATAGAATTCATCTATGGACCCTATCTATGAGCTTATCTCAGAAACCCCAGGGACCTGAGGTGACCCTTGAGCATGACTGGTATAAAGAAAAGAAGTGATTTTTTTTTTTTTTTTTTTTTTTTTTTTTTTTTACGAGAAGATTATACTGTGCACTCTTCTAAAGTGTCCCTTCCTCTGGTTTGGGCATCCTCTCCTCATCTCCAATAACTCACTCATATCTCTGGTTCTGCAGCTCCATAGACAGCCTGACAAATCCGTTGGCTTCAAAATGAAATTCCAAATCCGGTCACAGGCTCTAAATGTTCTTCATTTCCTGGATGATGTGCACCTCTCCCAGGCTAACGGGATAACATTCCTTGAAGCGCAATGCTTCCTTTCCCTTTCAGCTGTTTTCTGTTGTCCCTTTTGCTAGGACAATTTTAGTTCTTTCTCTTTGTTTGTGTCATTAATATTCATCCAGAAACACTCAGTTATTCCAGAGTATAGTTTGATTTTCTATAATAAGCAACTTTCATAGCCTTTGGTACTTCTACCAAGACGGGACCAACCTCACGGCGCTAAAACCTCACCACAACATCAATTCTGTGTTAACCCCACCAGATCAGAAACCCCTTGGGGGCAAGGATGAAATTCGTTCTACACAAGTTTTATATTTTTCAAGACAAATAGCTGAAAATTTGAACGGTAAACAAACTTTAACTTGCTAATAGGAATCACTGGTATAGTCTAACTTGGCCACATTTTAATATGTAAAAAATACTCTTTCCTAAAAAGATAAGGTGAGAAAAAAAAACGAAGGGAAATCCTCTCATTAAATATGTACAAATATTTATATATTCCCTCACAAAGTTTCTTCTACTATTATTGTGGCAAATGCAGAAATTGAGGGGCATTTTTTCCTGAGATTTTATGAAGTTTTAAATTTTGCTTAGAACAAAATAAATCTATTAGATACTTGAAGCCATTTGCATCCCTGATATAGATCAGATGACAAAACTGCATGGTATCAAGAGTGAATTTGATTCCACGTGATTATATTTGTTTCATATTCCATTGCCAGTTTATCACCTAATAAAATTTTCAAACTCAAATCTCAAGACCTAGCAAGTCATAGACCTGTTAAAAATTAATTGTTCATTAATAACTACTCAATGATTGTTTTCCACATTTTGAATACTTATAATGAATATTAGGGTGTTCATCAATAAGGTGAGTTCTAAGTTGCACTGAAGTTGCAATGACATTATTTAAGATCATGCTATGTTCCTGGTTATTGTTAACATAAAACATTTGTAAGAATATTCTTTAGGTTTGGTGCTCTTTTCCCTTCTCTTTTCTTCACCTCAAATTAGAACAAAAAATGGAAACTCAATTTCATGTCTGTGGGAATGAGTTAACTGTATTTTTGACTATCTCATTTTGAGCATTTAACTGTCATAGGGCAGAACATGGGCCATTTCATCCATTTTAAAATAATACACCATCTCTTTGGAGATAGCACTGTCATTTGTTTTCATTTTACTGAGGCGTCTCTCTTCAGATTGAAATATTTATTAAAGGGAAAAGCCCAACTCCCTGAGACATGTAACCAAAGGATGAGATTTCTTAATTCACATTTTATCTGAAATACATTCTTCTACTTATTTCAGTATGGTAGGTTATAAACTGCATTTTAAAGCACAGTGTGTTGATCAAACTATTGAGCCTCGAGAGAACTAGGTTCTTGTTTAAGTTAAAAAATTATTATTCACTGTTCATTTCCGATATATTATGCATTCTATTCATTGTTCATACTCACTGTGCTTCTTTAAAAAATAATCCATAACAAAAGTATACTAAACTGGTATATAAATTTGATTCTGCCTCTTCAGGACAAAGCTACAGAAAGGTGATATGAAGTGAATATCACTAAGAAATACTTAATTTTTATAAAGAAACATTCTTGCTTTTTACTTTCCTAAGGAAAACCTAAGATTTAAATCATATTGCTTCAAAATATTTTCAGTGGCAATATAGAATATTGCCATAGACATGTTAGGATTAGACTAGGTAACAACTATTTCTTTGTGTGAGTGTGTGTGTGTGTGTGTGTGTGTGTGTGTGTGTGTGTGTGTATATATATATATATATCTTTCGTTCTTCAATACTTTTGTGGTGGGATGGAGTTGTGGAAAGGACATTTATAGGGGAGCCTGAGTGGCTCAGATGGTTACGTGTCTGCCTTCTGCTCAGGTCAGGATCTGCTGGTCCTGAGATCAAGCTCCCTGTTGAGCTCCCTGCCCAGCGGGGAGTCTGCTTCTGCTTCTGCCTCTCCCTCTGCCTCTCCCTCTGCCTTTCTCTCTGCTCCAGAACTTAGGTGCACTCTCTCTCTCTCAAATGAATAAATAAAATCTACTAGGGTGCCTGGGTGGCTCAGTCATTAAGCGTCAGCTCAGGACATGATCCTGGAGTCCCGGAGAGCCCGGCATGGAGCTCCCTGCTTGGCAGGAAGCCTGACTCTCCCTCTCTCACTCTCCCTGTGTTCCCTCTCTCTGATGTCTTTCTCTGTCGAATAAATAAATAAAATATTTTTTAAAAATCTATTAAAAAAGAGAAAGAGAGAAGAAGGACACTGTACACTGGAAGAAATATAAATATGTGATGCTTTCCAAGGCACAGACCAAAAAACATTATGAATTTTCAGTAAGAATTTTTTTTTAAGATTTTATTTATTTATTTGACAAAGAGAAACACAGCAAGAGAACGAACACAAGCAGGGGGAGTGAGAGAGGGAGAAGCAGGCTTCCCGCCGAGCAGAGAGCCCGATGGGGGGCTCAATCCCCAGTCTCCGGGACTATGACCTGAGCTGAAGGCAGTCGCTTAACCAACTGAGCCACCCAGGTGCCCCAAGAATTTTTTTTTTTAGTAATGACAAAGCAGTCATGTAATAAGGGCAATTAGACCATCTTTCTGAGGTATAAAAAAGGAATTCTGCAAAAGGAAGAATCAGTGCTATGTCAAGAACGACTATGAAAAAAGACACAACAAATGGAAATCATGAATTAAGGACTGAGTAGCACTTTTTGATGATGTTTGCATATGTCCAGTGAAGGAGGAAAATAGTCTCTTTTGGTGTTTTCCTTTAATTTTAGAGGAATGAAAACACATGTTTCAGTTGCTATTTAGCAATCACATTTGATCTGAGAAAAGGATTATTAATATAAATTAAATTTCCAGCTGGAGTTGTAACAGAAAATATAATGATTTTTTTATAAGCAAAGTTTTTATTTGCTTAATTTTTAAAATATTAAATTACTTTGGATTAGATTGGCTCTTAATGCTATATTATCCTTAATTTTTTTAACTTCTTAATATAGAGATTACTGTCATCACTATAAGAAAAATAAACTGCAAGTTTCAGATTTATTAAAATTTAGAGTTAGATTATGAATAAAATACTCAAACAAAACTTTTGATAGCAGATAATACAACATATATTTCCACTTTCAACAGGAGTCACACATGAATATATGAATAAACTCATACTATTAGTTTATCTATTTGAAAGGTTTTTTTTTTTTTGAATATTTAACAATGTCATGTGGTCAGAGGATATATGAGTGGCTGATCAGACTCATAATATTCAGTACTTGACCAATGAGTAAGCAAGTCACATAGAAGCAATTTGAATCTCTTGGCTCCCTACTGAAAATAGCAACTTCTACCTGTTTTATATAAACAAACAAACATTTTAGGGAAAAAAATCTAAAAGAAATTTAGAGAAGAAAAGTTCTCTGCATGAGGATATGATTTGTAGCTTTGGTTAAAACCATATCCAATATTATTTTATAATTATCTCTAATTGGTACACTTCATTGTATATGGTGTTATCTCAAACTTAAAAATGATCCTGTATTGCAATCAAATTTGTGGTTTGATTTCAAGGACATTATCTAAGTGTTGCTTTAATTTTCATATTTCTATCTACTAACAGATTCCTAGACTTAGTATCTACTAGCACACTTGCCTTTGTGGGTGGGGGGGATATTTTAACTTTATTTTCTGTATATTGCCAGCATACAATCTTTTCTCTCTCTTTAAAAAAAAATGTTTTATAAATACTTGGGAAAAAACCCTTTTTATATAATTTATATTTTTGTCTTTTTTTAAAAGATTTTATTTATTTGTTTGAGAGAGAGAAAAAAAAAAAAAGAATAAGAGAGAGAGCCTGCACAAGAGGGGGAAGGTCAGAGGGAGAAGCAGAACCCTGTGGAGCAGGGAGGGTGATGTGGGACTCAATCTCAGGACTCCAAGATCATGACCTGAGCCAAAGACAGTGGCTTCACCAACTGAACCACCCAGCCACCCCTGTTTATCTTTTAATGATATATTTTGTTACATAAATCTTAAAATTTCACATAGTTCAGTATCTCCATCTTTTCCACTACAGATTCTAAGACTTATTGGGGAGATAATTAAAGAGCTGAATTTGTTTTCCCTCCTTTTTTTGTGAATTAACCAGTAGGAGTGATTAATATAGTGTTGATTATTCAAAGAGCAAAAACACTGATTAGAGCCATGGCATATATACTTTCCTTCAGTGCTTTATATCCAACTTTTTAAACTCACTTTAAAATCTGACTAAGCATTTTTATTCCTCTTAATAATTTTCTAATTTTTGGGGGCACCTGAGTGGCTCAGTTGGTTAAGCGACTGCCTTCGGCTCAGGTCATGATCCCGGAGACCCTGGATCGAGCCCCACATTGGGCTCCCTGCTCTGCAGGAAGCCTGCTTCTCCCTCTCTCACTCCCCCTGCTTGTGTTCCCTCTCTGGTTGTGTTTCTCTCTGTCAAATAAATAAAATATTTATTAAAAAAAATTTCTAATTTTTTACAAGCCTCTCAATAATTTGTTTATTGATGATTTACTAATATATATTATATAACTTATATATAATATATTATATATATATTAAACATTTATAGTCATAAAATGAATTTTTCTTAATTCCCAATAAATTTATTTAAAAGTGAGTTTCAGGACATGGATAACTTGAGAGCTGCTATGATTCCAGTTTCCTTTGAGTATTTTGGCAGGAGGCATAGAAATTTCACTTAGAAATATTTTCCCCAATGTCAGATTTTTACAAGTATTTAAGTATTATCTTCAATTTTTTATTAACATGTATTAATGTTTTAAGGGCGCCTGGGTGGCTCAGTTGGTTAAGTGACTGCCTTCCGCTCAGGTCATGATCCCGGAGACCCGGGATCGAGCCCCACATCGGGCTCCCTGCTCGGCAGGAAGCCTGCTTCTCCCTCTCTCACCCCCCTGCTTGTGTTCCCTCTCTGGCTGTGTTTCTCTCTGTCAAATAAATAAAATATTTTTAAAAAATGTATTAATGTTTTATTTTCGATGACTCTCTAATTCATTAAGGATCAATTTGGCAAATGATGTGAAGCAAGGACTTATGTTTGTTTTTCTTCCAGTAGAAAGATATACATGCCAATTTCATTTGCAAACTAAAGCATCTCTTACTCAGAGACTTGTAATTATATATTAGGTTCCTGAGTATATCTGCCTTTATTTCTGGATAGGAAATCTGTTCCATTTATGTATGCTTGTATTTATTTGACAGCCTTTTACTTTTTGGCTTCAATTGCAAATGTGATATTTGAAAAAAACCCTGAGACAAAGCTCTCCTTTCTCAAACAATCCTTTCATTCATTAAATGATATTTTTCCTTTGTGGGATAACAATTTCTTTCTAAAAAATATTTTACCTCACTGGTTGTAAATTTCCTTCTTGACATACAGCATGTATGACTTTTAGACTGTCCTACATAGTTATATAATTACTATTACAAGCATCAGTAAAAATAATAAAAACAATAGTTCCATCAGAAATATAGATCCATTCAAAAAAATAACTCCAAGCAGAAAACCAGTCTGCTATTTTCACTGCTGACAGTTTTAATAGATTAATATCGATTTCTACCCAGTAAGTATGACTCAGGACTAAGATCAATAGGATTAAGGGACAACCACAATAATCAGAAACACTGATAATAGCAGAATATATATTCACCAATTTCCCCACACAGTGGTTGATTTAAAGAGTAAATGTAGGTAAAGTGTGAAGTTTAAAGAGTGAGGACAAAACTCTCATTAATAATATTACAATGACAAGTCTACAAGAACATTTATCTTAAGAAACCTAGTGCAGTCTTTATGAAAGAATATCAGAAAGAAAATCTCACTTTAAGTAATTCTTTTAATGAAACATTTGCAAATATGCTTTTGTAAGTATAGAGACTAAGGTAGGGAGAGAGACTAAATCTTCGTAACACTGAAATATTTCAGATATGATTTCTAAGAAAATGGTATTTCTCAATGAAATTAACATATTGGGATAACTTCCAGAATTTAGAACTGATTTGCACGTATTGCTTAAATAAAATAATCTATTATGGGTAATATTTGTTATCTGTGAAGTAATATAAAACAAGATTATAAATTTATGGCTCATGGGAATAAATAAGTGTAATCTATGTGATGAATTTGAATATAAAAACATAGAATATAATTAAAAGTAATACATTCTTTGATTCAGTGCATTTACCCCAATGTGTAATTATGCATTCATTGTTGAAACCCTTTGACTGGTGTATGATCACCCCACTAGTCTGTAAACAACAGAACAGGGACATTATATCAAATGTTCACTATGTGAATAAAATCATATCTCTTCTCTAGAGTACCTCATGGCCCATGCTGTTGTGCAGTATAAGAGACCTACAGATAAACAGTAATTACATTACATATTTTTTCCACATGCTTTTACATTCTTTAATTAAATAAGTAAAGAAGAAGAAACACTCTCTCCAGATCAGGGTACAGTAACAGAATAGTTTAATATTTATCTGATGAGATCTTTGAATCAATACTGAAATGATGAGTGTGAATTTTGTAGAAGAAAGCCAGTTGAGAGGAGTGCCTGAGTGGCTCAGTTGGTTGAGCAACAGATTTTGGCTCAGGTCATGATCCTGGAGTCCTGGGGTCGAGTCCCATGTCTGGCTCCCTGCCTGACAGGGAGTCTGTTTCTCCCTCTGATCCTTCCCCTTCTCATGCTCTCTTTCTCATTCTCTCAAATAAATAAATAAAATCTTAAAAAAAGAAGAAAGAAAGAAAGAAAGAAAGAAAGAAAGAAAGAAAGAAAGAAAGCAAGCTAATTGAGAAAGATTTCCTTGGTTTTGTTTCCAGAAACTAGCTAAGAGTAACAATACTAAATTACACTGAGAAGAATAGTATGGCACAGAAATGGATCTCTGACCAGAATGGTAGTATTGGGTAGGGGGGGTAAGGGGTAGGAAATTATAAACTCTCTAACTTGACCTTTGCTTAATCAGTGACCTGGTTTGTACCCTCTCCACTCATTTGAAAAAACAATGACAGATATTTACATATAATAAGAACTTTCTACCTAGTAGACCATCCTGTGACATATCCTTAAAGTTCCATTTACCAGTTGAGTTGTACTCTTATCAAAAGTAAAATAAAATGATTCTTAAAAGACCTTTGTGCTAGTTTTAGTCATTTTTTATGGACTACTTTGAGTAGTAATCAGTAAAAAGATGAAATATAACCACTGAAAGGAAGAGGGCTTTTATCAAAAGTAAGTAGGGTCAGTTGGGAAGACTATAGCAAGTTGAGAGCAAAAAAAAAAAATAATAGTGTTATTAATATCAAAGAGATGGAAAATTATAAAAAGAAAACCAAAAAATCAAAACAAAACAAAAACCTCTTAACTTGTTAATTTTCTATGAATAATATGAAATTATAAAAGAAGATGGTGCTATATGGATGCATTTTATGTTTCAATAAAAATGATAAATTTTGGTTGTTTATTTTTAAATTAATTAGGAACTCAAATTAATGCACATATAAAAAGGCTTAGACTTTTTTGATTAACTTTCCAAGGTACTTTTAGTTAAACAGAATAAATTCTAGCTTTTTAAAAGTTTAAACGTACATAAAACTCAAAGCAATCTATTTTTCCACCTGAGATCAAAATGAGTTTCTTCTTTCCTATCTAAACATAATTCTGGGCATTATGGTAAAACTGAATTGACATGATATACTTTGTCAAAGTTTCCAAAAAATTTTAAGCTTTGTTTTAAAGACAAATTCTCATGTTATACATACATATTTACATAGTTATTCTTCAAAGATCAATGATAAATTTATGAGGTTAACAGAGCTATAATGGGACCATGATACCATAATATGAAAATAAAAATCTCTCTATTTATACAAAGCATTCTCATTTGGCACAATATGAAATGAGATCAGAAAATCTCTATACATATATAAGTCATCAAGAGTTCAGAAATTAAGCTCACTTTAAGAAAACTCATTCTGTTTTTCACAGCACGGGTTGCAAAATCATCATATATGATAAAAAATATTGTGCATAAAATCTTTAAAACCAAGCATTAGCATAAACCTACAATTATGGTAACTTAGATTAAAAACTAAACCCATTAGATATTTACTTTTGTTCTGCAACTTTTGCTTTGTGGCCTGTGGATTTTACTGAAGTCCTACCTCTCTCTTAACTCTTGCCTCTTCTTGTTCCACTCCCTCCCCATCCTAGCTTCCTTTTTCATGACTACCTTTGGTAATGCTTCCAAATCTTGAAAGCAAAAGAACCTGATAAAAACAGTGAAGAGAAAGAAAAACAGTATATATGATGTATGAAAACCCACCTAAGAGTATGAACTGAGAAAGAAAATATTAGAAGAAAGGCGAAGCACCAATTTATACTCTCCAGGGAGAGAGAGCACATAAAAACATATGGAGGCTGGAAAACTCAATGTTCACAGCAGCAATGTCCACAATAGCCAAACTAGGGAAAGAGCCTAGATGTCCATCAATGGGTGAATGGATAAAGAAGATGTGTTATATAGATATGTAGGAATATTACTCAACCATCAAATAAAATGAAATCTTTCCATTTGCAATGATGTGGAGGGAACTAGAGGGTATTATGCTAAGTGAAATAAGTCAATCAGAGAAAGACAATTATACAATTTCACTGATACGTGGACTTGAAGAAACAAAATGAGGATAATAGGGGAAGGAAGGGAAAAATAAAATGAGATGAAATTGGACAGGGTGACAAACCATAAGAGATTCTGAACTCTGGGAAACAAACTGAGGGTTGCTGAAGGGTAGGTGGGTGGGAGGTAGGGTAATTGGGTGATGGACATTAAGGAGTTGCACTTGATGTAATGAGCACTGGATGTTCTATGAAACCGATGTATCACTGAATTCTTCCTCTGAAGCTAATAATACACTATATGTTAATTAATTGAATTTTAATAAAACAAAACTAAAAAAAAACCCAAAATACATAGAAATATACAACATACCGAAAACAAACACAAAAACATACAGAGGCTATTACTCTTAGTCCTTCTTCCATATTATCTCTTGATTAGAAGACCATATGGAACCAAAATTTCAAACTCTGAAAAGGTAATGACTTGAAGGGTTAGGTAAGAAAGTAAATAAATAATAAAGAAATGCAGCAAACACTTTAGTTATCAATGAATTTCTTTGCTCTGTTACTGGTAATGTTCATATGATCCTTCTTGGTATCAGTCTTTTCTGCAATCTGGTCTATTTGTTTATTTGGGGCCTCAATCTCATTACCTATGTCTTTCTTTTTTTTTTTTTTTTTAGATTTCCTAGGATACTGACCACTTGAGTCACAGTTTCTCTTCCATTTCATCTTCTCTGGCATCACTGGCTATACGTCTTTTTAAAAATATTTTGTTTATTTATTTGAAAGAGAGAGAGACCATGAGCAGGGGAGAAGGGAAAAGGGAGAAGGAGAAGACGACTCCTTGCTGAGCAGGGAGCCTGATGTGGGGCTCGATCCCAGGACTCTGGAACCATGACCTGAGCCCAAGGCAGATGCTTACTGACTGAGTCACCCAGGTGGGCTTGGCTATATGTTTAATGTATCTGCCATTGATAGCTCCTGTGGTTGCTTGCTAAGGCTGACCATTTTACACATGGCCTGGCTATTTAGATATTACACTATTGGAAGAGTTGTCTCTGCCATCTTTCTATGTTGCCTCATGAGCCTTACCAGCCTTGAACTTCTTCATCCTATTATATGGGCAGACATAAAGGCCATAGCACTTGTTGAATTCTGCTAAAATCTTCTCTGCCTCTCTCATGGCTCTACTTATTTGGTCCCTGTCTTGTTGTATATGGTTTATTTGTACCCCTGATTCATCCAGCATAGTGTTAGTCTTCACTTTTACAACCTGAGACCCAGTGGTTAAACCCAGGATTTTCCTTGCATTTTCTGGAGACCCATCAGTAACCTGGTGAGCCCTCAGCTGATTTTGTCTGATGACAGATGATTCATAATGAATTAAAACTCTTGATAGGCACAAAAACTAAAATGTGGATATTTGTTCTAGAGCCTGGAAGTCTGAAATCAAGATGCCAGCACTGATCATGTTCTCATGAGGATCCTCTCTCTGATTCAAAGCTAGCACCTTCTGACTGCATCCTCACATTGTGGAAAAGCAAAAAGCCCTAGGCTTTCATCAGGAAATTAGAGGATGGGGGTATGCATAGTATTCACATAGGCAAAAACAATAACATGCATAAAAAATAATACTAGAGTTTCAGTAGATAATCACAACAGAAGTGTATTTTTTAACTGAATATACAGTCAATTAGAGGTCAATAGGTCACTTTCATGCAATCATTCTAGCATCCAGTTTTCTTCTGTCAGCTTATGCCATTACACCTTATGACCTCTGAATCCTGTAAGTATTTTGTCTTCTATCTAGCTATCAGCAGAGGAAAGGAAACACGATGAGCATTCTCCCTCTCATCCACCTCAGCTGATACATATAGCTTGCACACATAGTCCACATGCAAGAGCAACCTCAAAGCCAGGACTTTGTGAAATCTAGTTTGGTGGGGTGCTCAAAGGGAGAAAAAAAAACTTATATTAGCTCACACCAGCAATATCTAGCATAGTATATTAAATTTGGTATTTTTAATAATTCATCCAGACATCAGGGTATGTGATCAAAGTGAGACCAATCATATGGACTTGTTCCAGAAATTTTCTAAAATTCAGCTGGTATGGAGAAATCTATTCATATGAAGAGGTAATAGAAGAAATATATTACTTAGAGTTGCTAGGACCTTTGTTTCTAGCATTATGGAATAAGCTAGTTGAGAGAAAACGGATATTCTCTCTCCCCTTTCTCCAGGATATTTACATTCATATGTGCTTTATTTAATGAATCCCAACTGTTTTCTTAGTGTGGGAGAAGCAGCTGTGAATAAAACAGGATCTCTTCTTGGGGTGCCTGAGTGACTCAGTGGGTTAAGTTTGTCTTTGACTCAGGTCATGATCCCAGGGCCTGGGAATCAGGCCCCACCTCAGGCTCCCTGCTCAGTGAAGAGTCTGCTTCTTTTTCTCCCTCTGGCCCTTCCCCCGGCTTGTCCTCTCTCTCTCATTCTCTATCTCAAATAAATACATAAAATATCTTTATAGAAAGTAGGATCTCTTCTCTAATCTGGTTTGCATTCTTATATGGAGGAACACAAAACAAACAGGTATATACATACATAAATGAGTTAACATAATGATAGAGTGTAATGCCTGTCAAAAACAAATAAAGTGACTGAGAGTGACTTGACGGTGAGAGTGATTTTAGGTTGGACATTTAGAAAACAGATGTTTGAGTCAAGATCTGAGCAAAATATAAACATCAACTAAGGGAATGTCACGAAGCAAACCATTTCAAACAAGGAAACAACTAATCCAAGACCAAAATTTGGAAGATTTTTCAATGTATTCAAGAATCATAAAGATAGTCTGTGTGCTGGAATTCAGAAAGGTAGGGAAATGAGCGTAAGATATATGTCCAAGAAGGTTAAGATATTTGAAATCTATTTAACATTAGGGTGAATCAAAGGCTATTGAGGAGATTTACATTGCGAGAGTAGAATGATCTGATTTTGTTTTATAAGGTCTCAGAGGTTGCTGAATAGAGTAGGAGAAGAGAAACTAGTTAGAAAGCTCATTTAAGGGGCGCCTGGGTGGCTCAGTTGGTTAAGCGACTGCCTGTGGCTCAGGTCATGATCCCGGAGACCGGGGATCGAGTCCCACATCGGGCTCCCTGCTCGGCGGGAAGCCTGCTTCTCCCTCTCTCACTCCCCCTGCTTGTGTTCCTTCTCTGGCTGTGTTTCTCTCTGTCAAATAAATAAATAAAATATTTAAAAAAAAAAAAAAAAAAAAAAAAAAAAAAAAAAAAAAAAAAAAAAAAAAAAAAAAAAAAAAAAAAGAAAGCTCATTTAATACTCCAGCCAACAAATGACAGTGGTTCAGATGGGAAGTAAAATGAAAGATTTTAAAAAAAGAAAGAAAGAAATTAAAGATTCAACAAATTCCTCTGTTGTCCTGAACTACTATGAATTGGGTTTTTGTCTATTGTAACAAAAAGAGCATTAACTAATCAAATACTCTCCAATTCTTCTGTGAAGTCAAGGAATATAATAAATAAAAATGTCTATTGAATTTGGCATTAAATAGAACAAAGTCAATGTCAGTTGTGAATATATTTATTTCAGCAAACCTTTAAAATTATCCTTTGATATCCTTGTGAAAATGTTCAAAATATGAACTATAGTAGCATACAACCATTTATATAAAAACCATCAAGATGGATGTTAAATGAAGTCTCTGGCATTTCATTATATGGATAGCCTCATGTCATTTATAAATTAATCAAATTAAAATATGAGATATTGTTTTCAAAACTGGATACAGAAAAATTACCTAATGTCTAATGAGTTAAATAAAATAATTGGGATTTAAAACTGCATCTTAGATTGATGGTCTACATGTAGCAAGCTGAATTAATAGCATTTCTTAAAAAATGAAACTTTAAAAACATCACATTAATTTATATGGAGTAACATGGCATGAACTCAAATTAATAGCTTATTTGAATAATACCTAATGTTCTAGGAGTTGATGAACTCAAGTGAGCTCTGTGTTCTGCTGATTGATAGAATAAAAATGAAATTAGTTCATAGTAATAGACATATATGTTTGAATAAATTATCCAAAATTATCCAAAATTCTCTCTGGAATATTAGATCATTTATATTTGCCATAATTTAAGATGGACATAGATTACAGTCAGAAGCATGTCCTTTAGTGTGTGAAACAATGATTTATGAAAAACTCAAGATTCAAGGATTTGCAGAAAAGGTGGTATGAGGATATGATAGCTGAGTTCAGTTAATTTCATTTTTTTCATGTTAAATACTTCTGTATACACTGTTCTAGAGGAAAAACCTGTAGTATTTGTTAAAAGAAGTAAAATGGTAAAATACACAAAAAGATAAATTCAACTGCATATTGGGAACAAACTCTAAGAAACTTACCAAGAATCTTACCTCTGGCTCAATTACTTCTAAGAATAGTCTTCTCTCTCATCATAAATGTTTAAAGCTAGGGTAGATACCAGTTTATAAGAATGGAGAAAGGATGTAAAAAATGAAGATGAATGGTTGAAAGACCTTAGGTCTTTTCTAATCTTAATTTCTAATGCTTCTACAATATTGTGTGAATTCTATGGTAATTTTAGTTAGACGAATAGACAAAGAGGTAGATAAACTGGTTGAGAAAATGGAAGACATATTAAACAATCCAGAATAAATTATAACAAAGATGAAAAAATACCTTGAAGAAAGTGGACTCACAATGTATTTAAATCTCACTATATTGCTGCCTCACTATCTCTTAAATTTCTTGAATGAAATAATGTTTCCTTGACCCCACATTTAAAAAAGAAATAAAGCAAGTCTTACCTAGATAAGAATTCTGGGAATTCCTACAGGTTGTCTGCTTATTCTTATGTGGCAGACTGCTGTAAATTTCAAACAGAGATTCAATTCAGTTGTAGATATTAATCAAAATTCTGAAGTGAACCAGTGAAAAGTTTATACCATTCTCACAGCTCAAGCAGCTTCACACTGGGCATCTGCAGCATGAGGAAAGCACTATTGGCTCCTATAATCCCTATTGGCTGTTTCTCTTCTTACACTTATCTCTTTACAGCTGTTCCATTGATCTATTTGGAAGGGCAAGGCCCAGCAGTTTGTACTTTTATTAGTATTATCACAAACTTACTTCATTCTCTATGGACCTCACAGTTGTTTAAAGATGACTATCTCCTGGAACACAATTTTAAGGATATTCAGGCATTTCTTGCCAGGCTGGCCCAGTGCATTTTCCTTCACTGTTGCAGATTTTTATATTCTAGGGGGCCAGTTGGTTCTCCATCCTCAGTCCCAGCTCACTCACTTGAGGTTTTTCATGACTGAGTTTTTTATACCCACCTATCTAGTCCTGTAGGCACTTTTGTTTCTCTTTCTCATGGGGACCACATCTCAACTTATGAAAATGCATGCATAGCCCCTGCCCAACAAACTATGAAAATGTCAGCAAATCCCACAGTAATGACACTTCAAGGCTGCCAGAGAAATTCTTGTCCTCATGACTTCTCCGGCTGAAGTCAGACTGCAGACCAATCTCAACCCAACCAGTGTTTGTCACCTATTTGGCATTTTTAGGTCTCTGTTGGAGACTTGTTGTTTAGGATTAAGGTGAGGGTATTAGAGCCAGGTTTCCTTGTGAAAGAAACACAGGAAAAATTTCTCCTAAATTACCATCCTCACAAAATGATTTCACTCATTCTCTCAAAATTTTTACATTCTCAGAGAATATGAAGAAGTTTGAGATGAAAAAAACTGTTTATAGTCTAAATTATTTGAAAATAATTATATGGTTATTTAGCAAAGAACTTTCAAATATTATGTCTATTTTATTTTGGTGTCTTACTATAAACTTCTGATCTAAAATTCTGTTTGATATTAATTGAGAGAAAAGCAAGTTGGATGCTAGGTAGATCAAGGTATACTGAAGTGAGGATAATAGGCATTCTAAAAGAAGAAAACCGTATATAATGAAATGAAAAAAAAAAATCCTACTTAAAGATTACTTACCTGATCCATAGGTAAAAATTGAGTCTCCAGATTGGAAAAGGTGTATTACAACATGGTTAACACACACATAAAAGGATCATATATATATATATCCCTTGGCAAAATTCCTGTAATTAAAGAATAATTAAAAAAATAAACTATTCAAGATTTCTACATGTAGAGAAAACATTTTTAGAGAGTCTGAAATAACTGAATGAACTAGTGAAAATGAACACATTAAATACTCTATCATACTACTTTTTTCCCTGAGAGGTACACTTTTATTTTTTTTTAAGATTTTATTTATTTATTTATTTATTTATTTGTTTATTTATTTATTTGACAGAAAGAAACACACCTAGAGAGGGGACACTAGCATGGGGAGAGAGAGAGGGAGAAGCAGACTCCAGATGCAGGGCTCGATCCTGGAATTCCAGGATCCTGACCTGAGCAGCGGCAGACTTTTAATGACTGAGCCACCCAGGCACCCCAGAGGTACACCGTTAGAGTGTTCTGCCTTCTCCCATCAGGATTATTTGACTTCGTGGATTGCACAGGTGTAATCTGAAGCATTCCTTCATCACGATTCTAAGCATACATTTTGTCTTACTCCTGTTTTGAACCACCAGCTCTCCTCTTTTATCTTGTTATTTTGTTGGACAAGAAGAATGCACAAAAATAATGTTTTTAAAAGCTTAATTATGTTATATTCAAATATTATGAAATTCTTTCATGTTGCTACAAGTGGAGCTAAAGAGAAAATATTAACAATAAACCAACAGAAACTTCTTAATGATTTGGTTAAAAATAGTATTTATTATGAGACTATGATGCCAATAGAGAAGGATAATTCTCACCCATTCTTGCATTTCTTAAAATTTTAGTTAAGAAGAATCACTTGCAAATGGATGACACTTCAGATGGATGATACTTCAAATGAATACAATTTATTAGTATATACCTATGTTTGTCTTGTGTTTATTTTTTTTTCACTCTTGAAAAACTGCTGTTGAAAACTAATTTCACCCAACTTCCTTTTAGTAGGACTTGCTAAATTACATTATTCTATAGATATAATGTGCTCCCCCAAAATTCTTAGTTTGAAATCCTAACCCCCAGTTTAATGGTATTAGGTGATGGAGCCTTTGGTAGGTGATTAGATCACAAGGATTCTGTCCTCATGAGAGAGTTTCATGCCTTTATTAAGACACTTGGAAGAGTGCCTTCATCCCATGTATCATGTGAGAATACAGAAAAAGATGGCTGTCTGTGAACCAGAAAGTGAGCTCCTACTAGACATCAAATATACTGGTGTCGAGATCTGAACTTCCGAGCCTCTAGACCCATGAGAAATAAAGTTCTGCTGTTTATAATCTTCTGGTCTATGGCTTTCTGCTATAGCAACCTGAAGGGACTAAGACATTAATTTATCTTTTATTTTTTTAATTTTTTAAAAAGATTTTATTTATTTATATGACAGAGAGAGAGAGAGAAAGAGAGAGAGAGACAGATAGACAGACAGTGAGAGAGGGGATACAAGCTGAGGGAGTGGGCAGAGGGAGAAGCAGGCTTCCTGCTGAGCATGGACCCTGGGATCCTGACCCAAGCCAAAGGCAGATGCTTAACGACTGAGCCACTCAGGCACCCTGTGACTAAAACATTAATATTAAAAAATAGTAACTCCATTTCCCTGAACTCTATGACTGGTGTGCATTCACTACCAGTTGCATTTGGGTTCATACATGTTACTCCTTTTTCCAATGGGATGTTAGCAGATGTGATATCAACTGTGCTTATAATGTGCTTGTGTGTTTGGGCATGTCATCTTGCACATCTGCCATCTCTAGAAGAGCTGTGACTGAGTAGTTCTTGCCCTTCAACTTTGGCCCCAAGAGAAAAACTTTGAAATATATACTCCTAAGCTAAACTGCAGAGCCATGAGAAAAATAAATACCTATTGCTAGAATTTTTTTTTTGCTTCTCTTTTCTTATGTAGTAAAAGTGGATATAAAAATTGGCAACAGAAACAGACTGGTGTTTGTTAAAAGAACCTAGAATACATAGCTGTGGATTTTGGAACAAGTGCTTAAAGTGAGAAAACTGATACTAGAGGTAGAAAAAATGGCAATTTATTTTCTTTAGTGCCAAAATATTTAGTGAAATTTTGCTTATGATATTCTAAAACACAGAAACTGTTCTTAATGTATTTTCAATGAAATGCCTAGAGATCTTGAGGCAAAAAATGTTGAAATAATGAGTTGGTTGCTACTAGCCATATTTCATAATTTACTAGTAGATAGAGGTAAGCTCACAAAAGTATGTGCCAGTTTGCAAACATAATTTTGAGCTAAGATAGGAAGCCCATAACCTTGCAGGTTTTGAAAATGAAACAACCGTTACCAAATAAAATATGATAAGGAAAAGTCCAAATTAGGTGTGTTGGTCAAATACCTTTAGTTACCATTTCTGAAAGGATTTAATTGGTATCAAATAGACCCTTTAAGCTGGATGAAAGGATCCAAAGAAGAATGTGGTCTCACAGAAAAACTGATTTTCTCAAGAAAGTTATAATTTGGTCTAAAGAGATAATGTCTGAAAATAATTGAGGGTGTTGTTCTCAGCATATAGAAGTGACTGAAATTTAAGACTTAAAAACTAAAACACTTTTGAAAACCATATTGTCAAAAGTATTGTCAGCCAGATCACAAGAAACAAATTATTTATGTTATAAGAAATCTTGGTCCCAAAATTTTCAAAGACAGGGATCAGGTTGAGACCTTCTTGGAATTCCCAAAGGGTGTATTCTTTAATTCACTTAATTATTATATCCTTAACCAATTTTTGCTTATGATGCAAAGAGAAAGAACTTCCAGAGAGGAGACCCAAGAGCTGTAGTAAGAAAACCTGAGCCTAATGAAGAAATATCCCTTGTCCTCAGAGCAGGGATAGCTGGTAACACCTGTACAAAATTGTTAAGGACCAAGGACTTCTGTTTGCCTTGGGAGGATAAAGGCAATCTGTTCCATGAATTAATGATTATTGTGAAGGAAGGTAATAAATTGACTTTTTGGTTCAGAGGACTTAAGATAAAAAGAAGCTGAATCAAGATTTCACAGAGATTTTGGGTCATCTGAGTGGCTCAGTTGATTAAGTATCCAACTCTTAATTTCAGCTGAGGTCATGATTTTATTGTTGTGGGACCCCGCCTCAGGCTCCACACTCAGTTCAGAACTGCCTGAGATTCTCTCTCCCTCTCCATCTTCCCCCCCTCACTCTCTCTCTCTCTCCCTCTCTCTAAATAAATAAATAAATAAATAAATAATCTTAAAAAGTATATATTTCACCAAAAAACAACCAACCAACCAAAACAAAACAAAACAGATTTCGCAGAGATTTCAAGAGCCTGGATGTCAAACTTGATGCCATGATTTTGAAAAAAAACTTTGGAGATCTTATATTTTTCATGTCAGAGAAACTTGAACGAGTAGACAGATCATGTTCCTTTGAATATTATTCAAAAATACATACTCTCTCTACTTCCACAGGAGAATATACTTCCTAAAATTTGCCTTTGGACTCATTCACAATAACATGTAACTTGCTTTGACCAATGAACATTGGTGTTAAACCAATAGGGTTTTAAAATTTGCTTGCATTGTATGTTTTCATATTTTTCTGCCATCATTTGCAAAAAGAAATTTTTCTGAATATGGGCTTCTCTGTCAGTTCAAACCCTAGAATTAACAAATACATGGTGAAATCATTCTAGTTTATCTGTGGGGCTGAACCATGAGATATAGCCACTAAAATCTCAGGTGGAATGACTCATCAAATGCTAAGTCAGTGATAAATAATTATTATTGTCATTTTAATAAATATGTTCATCTCTAGGAAAAATAGCTATGTAGTCAAATACCTCAAAATTAATAATGTGGTAAAAAATGACATTACTGAGGATTTTTTCCTTTATATATTTCATGAACTATAATTCATAATTCAATAATCTAACATTGTGTTTCTATTAACATGTTTAATAATTTGTATCTCTCAAGAAAATCCTTAAAAACATTTCAGCCATTTAAAAGTTCAAATTAAGTAATTAAGTCAGTGTGGTATTGATCAGTGGAAGACAGTAGATTCCAGGAATGAACCTATATATACATAGTTGATTCTTGACAAACTTTAAAGGTTTAGGAGGGGATATTTTAAAACTTTAGCAGTTGCTACATGTAAATCTAAATCTACCCTCTCTGGATCACATCCATTCCTTCTCTTTAAAATTTCTTTATGGTACTGTCATAATATATATATATATATATATATATATATATATATATATATATTTTTAATTTATGGGCTAAATTTTAAAGTTAACTACCACAAACACACTAAATATAAATTTTTAATGGAAAATGACTTTAAAACATACTTATATCATTTACATATTTTATGTATATAGTATTTATACATGTATACTGCACTATCTCCTAAAATATATCAAGAAAGTTTACTGGAGGGGCACCTGGGTGGCTCAGTTAGTTAAGTGACTGCCTTCTGCCCAGGTCATGATCCTGGAGATGTGGGATCGAGTCCCACATTGGGCTCCCTGCTTGCTGGGAAGCCGGCTTCTCCCACTCTCACTCCCCCTGCTTGTGTTCCCTCTCTCGCTGTGTTTCTCTCTGTCAGATAAATAAATAAAATCTTAAAAAAAAAAGTTTACTGGAGGAGATATTTCAGTATTAATCGCTCTAAATGGCTTCAAGACATGTTTGGTATTTATGATTTCCCTCCTGACTACTCAGCTGTGTAAGCCAGCTGATAGGTTTTCTACCTCTTGGTGCAGCCCAAAACTTCTTTGAAGGATCAGAAGCACTTAGTTGATGTAATTAACAGTTGTTACTTAACAAATGTCACCACTGTTTAAGTGTATTAGGTTACCTCACTGGATTCCCTTGAGTTACAGTGTGAGTTCTCTGCTCATGCAGCTTACTTCTGCTTTCAGAAATTGTTTTGAATATAGTACTTTTTTTTGGACAATGGTTTGGTCTATGGATAGTGAATCAAATAATTATGGGCATGGGGTCACTTGGAGTCCTGAGTTAGGCATTTAGTCTCTATCAGGACCTACTGTAGAATGTTGTTCATCAAAAGTGTAGTTTTTCTGTTAAGTCTTTGCTGTCAAAACCTAAGGCTCAGCACAGAGTCTTTGTTATAACCTGATTTCCACTACCATAGAATCCATTGTTTTTGAAGGTTGGGTGGCAAAACTGGCTACTTCTCATTCGGAGCTATCTGACAAACCTCCTCTGGGTAAAAATGGAAGCATCTTAGTAACTCAGAAAATGGTCAGCACAATACATCCAAATGTGAATTATTATTTCTGAAATCAAAAGTGACTTTGAATTGTTCTACTTTTTTTTTTTCTGAACAAGAGGTTCAAGATATATGAACTTATCTTTACTTTTGAGGGAGTATTTGAATGTGTCCGGGTCACTGACCTCCAAAAATATTCACTAACTAAAGAAGCCATTTATTTTTATGGAATCATAGAATTTCATGGAATGAAATGCTGCTTTCTGTATTTCTTATCAAAATAAATTCATTATTTGATGGACAGTTGTGATGTTCTCTGGGACAGTATAGTGATCAATATCCCTGCAAATTAAAATGTGTTCTAAATTTAGAAGCAAGATGGAGAAGATCTATTCCCTTGCCACATGGAAGCAAACTACTTCTGAGTATTTGAGGCAGAGGTGATGACGAGACAGAGGGAGATTGAATTTCCAGATCAATAGCAATAAAAAAAACCTTGTTTTATAACTAGTTGTAAAACAAGAACAAGCACTTGGAATTTGATTTGTGTTTAATTTCCTCAAGTAAGGAGACAACAGCTGGATGAATAGCTGAAATTGAAGTTACTCTCTGCTTAAACTTAAAATAATCCACTTTCATATTACAAGATCACTCTCTCTTGAGGTCTCAGTTAATAAGTGAAATAAAGGAGATGGGATAGTAAGCACCTGTGACTTTTAGCCATTTATTCAATAATACTACATATCAAGATACCAATATTTTACCAGTTTAAAACAACAGTCCTATTATTTCCCATGAGTCTAAGTTCCATTGGGTGGTTTTGCTGACTAGGTCCAGGTTTGACTGTTGTCTGCTAATCTTATTTACACATTTGGGATCAGAGAGCAAGATGGTATAGGGTAGTCTCAAAAGGGATAACTCAGGTCTCTACCAGCCCCCCACACTTTGTCCTCCTGCAGGCTACCTGGACATGTTTTGATGGTTAATTAGCAGAATAAAATGGAATACTATGCCTCCATCAGAAAGGATGAATATCCAACTTTTTTTTTTTTTTTTTGAATATCCAACTTTTGTA